>CAUYLG010007889.1:0-35191 GCA_963573385.1 Cacajao melanocephalus | reverse complement strand
TTCATATGGAACCAAAAGAGAGCCCGCATAGCCAAGTCAATTCTAAGCAAAAAGAACAAAGCTGGAGGCATCACACTACCTTACTTGAAACTATACTACAAGGCTACAGTAATTAAAACAGCATGGTACTGGTACCAAAACAGAGATATAGACCAACGGAACAGAACAGAGGCCTCAGAGGCAACACCACACATCTACAACCATCTGATCTTTGACAAACCTGACAAAAACAAGCAATGGGGAAAGGATTCCCTGTTTAATAAATGGTGTTGGGAACTGGCTAGCCATGTGCAGAAAGCAGAAACTGGACCCCTTCCTGACACCTTACACTAAAATTAACTCCAGATGGATTAAAGACTTAAACATAAGACCTAACACCATAAAAACTCTAGAATAAAATCTAGGCAAAACCACTCAGGACACAGGCGTAGGCAAGGACTTCATGACCAAAACACCAAAAGCAATGGCAACAAAAGCCAAAATAGACAAAGGGACCTAATCAAACTCCACAGCTTCTGCACAGCAAAAGAAAGTCATTAGAGTGAATCAGCAACCAACAGAATGGGAAAAAATTCTGCAATCTACCCATCTGACAAAGGGCTAATATACAGAATCTACAAAGAACTAAAACAGATTTACAAGAAAAAAAAAAAACAAGCCCATTCAAAAGTGGGCAAAGGATATGAACAGACACTTTACAAAAGAAGACATACATGAGGCTAACAAACATATGAAAAAATGCTCATCATCACTGGTCATTAGAGAAATGCAAATCAAAACTACACTGAGATACCATCTCACACCAGTTAGAATGGCGATCATTTAAAAATCGGGAGACAACAGATGCTGGAGAGGATGTGGAGAAATAGGAACACTTTTACACTGTTGGTGGGAGTGTAAACTAGTTCAACCATTGTGGAAGACAGTGTGGCGATTCCTCAAGGACCTAGAAATAGAAATTTGACCCAGCAATCCCATTACTGGGTATATATCCAAAGGATTATACATCATTCTATTATAAAGACACATGCACACGTATGTTCACTGTGGCACTATTTACGATAGCAAAGACCTGGAACCAACCCAAATTCCCATCGATGATACACTGGACAAGGAAAATGTGGCACATATACATCATGGAATACTATGCAGCCATAAAAAACAATGAGTTCGTGTGCTTTGTCGGGACATGGATGAATCTGGAAACCATCATTCTTAGCAAACTGACACAAGAACAGAAAATCAAACACCACATGTTCTCACTCATAAGTGGGTGTTGAACAATGAGAACACATGGACACAGGGAGGGTAGCATCACACACTGGGGTCTGTTGCGGGGGCTAGGGGAGGGATAGCAGGGGGTAGGGAGATTGGGGAGGGACAACATGAGGAGAAATGCCAGATATAGGTGAGAGGGGGATGGAGGCAACAAACCACATTGCCATGTAGGTGCCTATGCAACAATCCTGCATGTTCTGCACATGTACCCCAGAACCTAAAGTGTAATTATATATATATGAAGAAACAATCAGGTGAAAGACTGATGGAGCACTTCACGATGGAGGAATCAGACTAAGGCTACCTGAACCCACTAATTAATTGTGACATAAAAAGACAAACAGCCATTATGTGCCTCCACTTGAATATTTCATCTGCATAAAAATCAGTGAGATTCTTTAAAAGATTTTCTCACATGGTGGGAATTTGTATGCAACTTTTACAGACAGCATAATAGTAAATTGTTTTCAATTCTTATATATTTCTGTGCTTCATAAAGAAAATGTGAAAAAATCACACATTGAAATTTCAATTTCATTTTTATATTTAACACCTATTTTTCATAAAAAGTTTTCATTGATTTTAGTCTTTCAATTATACTTACTGTGGATTCATCTCTTCTAACTGGGTGAGCTTTCTCCAGGGATTATACTCAGAGTCAATGCTATAAAGCCTCATGTGCAAGGCTAATACATGAAACAGCTGATCTGAAAAAATTGAAGAAAAGGTAATTAGAAAGATCACACATTTGTTCCAGAACAAAATTCAGACAAAATTTCTAGTTATTTCATAAGGAAATCTGTTTCCTATCCTGATAATTAAAATTCACCAAGTTTAAGTCCCAATTACTTCATACTCTCTTTTACGGTAAACTCTGAAATATATATCCAAATAATCTGTGCTAGAATCTGGACTGTCCTTACGCTCAATCTTAACACAGGAATGGTTTTCTTCATCTCCTATCACAGACGTACTTGTCCTTGGCTTTATGCCGCAGTCTTGCCAATTTGTACTTCTCACCATTGTGATCTCCTCCTAACCAAACTTTACTATTATCTTCAACTCTCTATCCTGGGTTATATGAACCATAGCATCCTAATAACTCACTGTTAGGTGAAGTTCTTTCTCTGCCTAATATGTCCTTCTAACTCTTGTTTAGACTGAAAAGTGAATTCATCATCTCGGCATTCTACATAAAGAAAAAGTAACTGAAATAGAGTATTATTTGGTAATATTCCAACTGTTTAAATTTCTTCTATCTGAATTATAACAATAATCTACCAATCTTGGCTTTCAACAAAATTCTGCTCATGGCATTTAGAAGAAAATACCTTGTTAAAATTATTCTGGAAAAAATACCCTAAGTATTGCTTTTGCATCTGATGCACCCCCTTCTTTTTTTGGTATCAATGACAAGAATTTGGTTAAATTACTCTGCCATACATACTCAAAGATATTTGGAAATCAAAAGTCATATTTTAGAAAATCAGATAATATGATTGTTCTTAACCTATTTTTGAAATTAATTCTCAAATCTAGGGAAAAAGTTAACTGAATGACACAAACTAATTGTTGTTACTTATTTTCTAATTAAAACTAGACCAGATTTTGTTTTTCTGAGCCAGCAGACCTAGAAATTGTATTTTACATAAACTTACTCAAGATCCATCAATATAAAGACTGTAGTATGGGGTATGCATGTATGTGTGTACATGTACAGTTTTGGGAAGCTGTTATAAAACATATGACAGCTGTTGGCCAGGCACAGTGGCTCATGCCTATAATTCAAGCACTTTGGGAGGCTGAGGCAGGCGGATCATCTAAGGTCAGGAGTTTGACATCAGCCTGACCGACACAATGAAACCCCATCTCTACTAACAATATAAAAAATTAGCCAGACATGGTGGCAGGAGAATGGTGGCAGGAGAATCGCTTGAACCCAGGAGGTGGAGGTTGCAGTGAGCTGAGACCACACCACTGCACTCCAGCCTAGCCAACAAGAATGAAACTCCATCTCCCCACAAAAAATAAATAAATTTTTATATATGAGAGCTATAATCTGAGTAAAATAAATGTTCTACTCTGTGGCGCAGGATAAAGAAAATAATTTTTGTAAATTTCAATCTGATCTCTCTATAACAAACAGAAGAATCTAAATACCTTACCCTGTTTCATCTCCTATTTGTAAGTCTATGTATAGCCTAAATCTTCCTTAAATTTCTTCATTCGATTAATGACTGAGTTACTTATCATGTGCCAGCCATTATGTTACATTGATTGATAACATCAATTAATTTTCACAAAAATTCTACTAGGTGGGTAATATTATTAACCCCACTTTTGAGACAAGTTAAGTTTCTCAGATTTCCAGTTTTTCTAGTAACCTGGTTTCATAGATGATACTGAGAACAAGAGAAGTTTTAGCAGAGGAAAAACATGACTAGAGACTGGTAAATTTTCTTTTATTTCAATTCAATTGTACATAAGAGATTATTAAGCATATAATTTATACCTTTAAGGAGTGTTTTAATGACTAAAACCTAAAAATGTCTGAAAAAACTACATTCTTCTCACAGAAAAATATTAAGATTACCTCAAGTTGCACAGTGAGGAGTTCTACATTATTTTTATATAGGTATTAACTTGATCAAAGGGCTCATTTTAATATCTCCTACCAAGACGAAGGTGGATTATCTTAGTTTCCCTAATTTAATCAAAAACACAGAAGTTGCAATTGTACTAACCCGTTTTGCATTGAAACCACAGCCAGCACAGAAAATAACATTACATTCACCTATTTTCCTAATCCCTATCAAAATTTAAGAATTTCAAAATGTTAGAAGAAAAGTTTTTCATCATTTCCTCATTCTATAGAAGAGAAAATCGGCCCAGAGAAAGGAAGTACCTTGCCAGTTCACTCTTGATAGTTATTCTAAAAGCTAAGAGTAGGATCCAAGATTTGCCACTTCTTAGTTATTTCTTGGGGTTTTTATGATTAAATACAAGTACAGGATTCCCTCTCTCTCTCTCTCTCACAGAACTGACCAAATAACCATTAATAACTTCAGTTTATTGATACAATTCATTTATTGTTATTCATTTTTTTTTTCAAAATTTAGCCTTATCAGTAAGAATGAACTCTATCTAATATTCATTTAGCAGCAAAAATACCTCTTATACCAGACAAATATTAAAGACATAGGATGGGGAGAATATATGATCATAATCAAAAAGTTAAAAACTAAAAAAGTATTAACTACCAACTGCATGCATGACACTTAAAAAGTTGAAAAAATAATTATATCAAGAAAGCATATTATTAAATTTTGGACTAACAATAGCAAAAAAGAATAATTAACTCCTTTCCTAGTATAACACATTTTAAAATTCTAAAGTTTGATCCACATATATAAAAAGGTTTGGAAATGAGAAATACCTTTAAATTCATTTGTAAGTGTGCTGTGATTTCAACCTACGTAGAGGCACCACTGTTCAGGAGGGACCAGAAAGTCCTAGATTGAATCCAAGTCTGTACTAGCCATGTGTCCTTACACAAATTACCTAAATTTAGTTTTATCATCTGTAAAGTAAATACAATACCATCTTTCTGGTCTAGTATATAGCAATAGTAGTTACAGTCATAGCATAAATCTATAGTATGTATGTAAGTTAGGCTTTCAGGCAGATACATACATGGTTGCTATGAAAATGAAATCAATTTAATATTTATAAACTTTACAACTGAAATTAGAGATTATTATACATTGGACATATAAGGTAGCCACATAAAGCCATCACTCTACAAACACATATTAACATAGATTCTTTTCTCTCTTCTCTCCTCTTTCCTTAATTTTTGGTACCACTCTCTCCTGGCTTTCCTCCAGTTCCTTCTCAGTTACTTTTATGTGCTCTTCTTCCGCTAATGAACCCTAAAAGGTCACATTTCTCATAAAAAAGGAAAAAGCATCCTTTCTTAGTCCTCTTTCCCTCTCATTCTGAACACACTACTTTACCCAAACCCACTTCTACCTGTAAGTTAACAACTCACAAGGCTCTCTAGTACTTCAGATGTTCAACATGCACCTCAAAATCAATATATCCAGACTACCCTGATTATACAGCCCAGCCCAGCTCCAATGTTAATTTCCTTGTATAATTCCTATTTGGGTCAATGACACTACTACCCATGCAAACATCCAAGGAAACACTTGGGAGTCCTCTCCCACAGCCTTGGCCTCCATATCCAATTAATTACCAATCCTACTGGTTCTACCTCTTACGATCCATCCTATTCTAGTCCACTCTGCCACTACATTGTTTTTCACCTAAATTGCTCAACACAATGCTCGCTCAGCTGTATGCCTTTTGTTTCACCCCTTCAATTTCTCTTATCAATAAATCTGTTCACAATATCTCATAATTGACTGGTGAACCACTGAAGGAACAGGAATAGAAAGCCCTTCATAAGCTAGCCTATCTTATTTTTCAGGTTTATTTCTTAACTTTCCTTCCTTTCTTTTCAAGCATTCCTCCATGTGTCATGTTGTCTCATGTCTTTGAAAGCTGTTCCCTCAGCCTAGAAAAGCATTGTTTTGTCCTTCAGGCCAACTCAATTCATCTTTCAAGAGCCAGTTCATGTGCTGCTCTGTAAGGTTTTCTCTGATATCACAGAAAAATCAGATTATCCCCTTACTTTATGCATTCTCTGTACCTTGTGCTATCTATTTCTATTTCAGCAGCTCTTACACAGTCTTGTAATTATTTCTCACATTTTCTTCTCCTATTAGATGGTCAGATCTCCCTGAAGAAGACAATTGTGTCTTTACATTTTCATACTTCCTAGGCTAGCACAAGTGCTTAACATATAATAGGATTTTAAAAAATAGGTTAAACATTATATATCTATAATTCTAAGAATAAATATAAGCATAAAATTCATGATGGTTTTCTACTTTTCCCTTTCTGTCACAATGACACATTGGTTCAGTTACCGAGAAGTAGGCCAATTAATCAGCCCTACTTTCACTTCCCCAAAAGAGACTGACCTCTCAACTCTAACTACTAAAGCAGTGCTTGACCTACTTGCTCCTACCATCTTCTTTCCATGCTTGTTCCCATGTGACAACTCACCTGGGAATAAAGAATTCTATTTTCTGCAATATCTAATCAAATTTTTTACAACTGTGACAAGTCTAAAGAATTATAATGTGCTTAATCACAGACAGACACATCATTACTGAAACTGAGAAAACAACACTGAAAGACCAGTTTGTCCTTAAGAAAATCTAAGATTTAATTATAAATACTCCTAGCTAGAACCAATAAGTATGGTTTAAGAAATCCTTCTACCTTTGTCAACATTAAGGTAAGACTATTTTATTAAAAAAAACTCTGTAAAATAAAAATGTAACTCCAAATTTATATGCATTTCACATGTATATGAATAACATACGCGTGCACACACACACACACACACATACACAATTATGCCAATTTTTATGGCCTTAGGAATATCCACTTAAAGAAACTAAAACCAACATTATATGTTAAAATCTTTCAAAAATGCTTTTGAAACAAATGTTCCAGCACTATCCTGGAAACTGTGTGTCTCTGTCAGTTATTTCTAAACATGCAAGAAATCAAAAACTGGTAGGTTATTTCTTACTATACTCATACTGATCATTAAGACATAAATACATATTAAAGAGTTATCCTAAAGACGTTCATAAATTGGTTCTATCTTAAATTGTACCACTTTAAAATATACCTAAGGTAAACTTAACTGGGTCTGTATTCAAGATTTCAGTCTTAACAGTGTGGTCATCAATGATTAAATCACCGTCAATGAAAAACATCTCAGCCAGGCAAGGTGGCACATACCTGTAGTCCCAGCTACTCAGAAGGCTGAGGTGGGAGAATTATCTGAGCCCAGGAGATTGGGGCCAGCGTGGGTAACAAGCAAGACCCTGTCCCTTAAAAAAAAAAAAAAAAAAATTTCAACTAGCCAAATGACTCTCTGAAATATTATTGGGGTGGGGGGGGGAGGGAATCTCCTTTTCTCTGCAACTGAATAATCAAAGTGAGGAAATTGTTCTGATCTACTTATCCTAAGGCGAATGTAACAGATGTGAGTATACACCTCTCACAGCAAAGCCAGCTTCCACCGATTCCTGTGTACATCCCTAAGAAAGCAACCATGAAGAGATGGGAAGGAGCTCCTTAAATGAGGTCTGGGAACAGGTCCAAGAAGAAGGGAACATCTGTAGGTCTGGTTCCCAAGAGACAGAAGGTTGATGCCATGGATAACAGGAGCTGACTCATGTCTCCCTAATCCATTCCTAAGAACTCCAAGCATGGCAGGGCAGAGAAGCAAGTGGCAGTTATGGTAGAATTTTAAAGGGTTAAAAGACAAGTTTAATAATAATTATTATATATAATAACATATTATGTAAGATCCTTTAGTTCATATATCTAACGCTATTTGATCATTACATTAACTATGATGGATATATCAGATAGTCAAAGTAAGTACCATCATCCTCACTTCCACAATGAGGTAAAAAGTTAGGTTAGTTTCCTGAAGTCCAACAGATAATAAATAGACTAGAATCCACATCTTCAAACTCCAACCCAGTGTTCTTTCCAGCACTGTATGCTATGTTGTTGCCAGTCAGCAAGGACACATGAGAGTTTGGGAACAGAGTGGGGAAGTATTGCTTCCTTTGGAGAGGTTTTTCTGCCACATGAGGAAAGGAAGACAGTGAAGAAAAAGGCTGTCTTTAGTACTTTCACGCTTTTCATGCTGTATTCCTCTCTTGCCTCCCAGAGTTCCTATGCCTCCACTCCCAGGCACACTATGCCAGTATTGTCTGGTTACTACAAGTATCCACAAGGATTATTATTAGCTTCATCAAACTGTTCACCTTCTACTGTAAGGTATAAGTGACTAAAAGCCTCCCTTTTTCCCTTTACAACACAGCTTGGGATGATAACAGGCAGGGAGAGGTATAATTGTGCTTCTGCATATGGGTGGTCCTAGGAAGGGGAAGAGAGTGGTCAGTTCTTAGGACTCCTAATTTCCTCCTTACCAAAGAGGCACATTCCATGAATCCAGGTCTTATTTAAGCACCTCATTTAAAATGGGGGTAGGGTTTGTCCCATTTAACTGCAGAAAAAGGAGTTGCCTTACCCTAAGCCAAGTAAGATCCGAAGAACCCTATGTGCTGATACTGAAAATTACTATCTATGGTACTTAGTTCCTGGAATGCCCAAATTATAAATACAGAAAGGCCTGGCTACTTGAGTCACAAATCATGGGACTTTCAGAAAGACCTTAAAGAAAAGTTAAAGCCACTCCTCTAACTTAAATTTTCATGCCACATTCTAATCCTCTCCAAATTAACAATGTATTTTGTTCTCAACAGATAAACTTTAAATCCCCTTCTGTCCTCCTAATCTCACCTCTGAACAGGTCAAAAGAATGTTTGTCAAGTCCCTTTAAAAAAAAACTGCAATGGACTGAATGTTTATGTCCCACCAAAATTCCTAAATTGAAGTCCTAATCCCAAGGTGATAGCATAAGGAGGTGGGGCCTTTGGAAAGTGATCAGATCATGAGAAAACCCTTGTGAATGGAATTAGTGCTCTTAAAAACAGAGAGAGAGAGAGATCCCAAAGAGATCTCTTGCCTCTTCCACCATGTGAGGTTACAGTGAGAAGACAAGTATGTATGAGGAAGCAAGCAGGTCCTCACCAGACACCAAATCTGCTGGAACCTTGATCTTAGACTTCCCAGCCTCCAGATCTGTGAGTAATACGTTTCTGTTGTATATAAGCCACCTGGTCTGTAGTACAGAGTTACAGAATAAGATAAAAATTGAGCTAAAAGTTAAGTGTTATCTTGCTCCTTCTTCTTATCCACACCCCCCCAAATTTGACAATTATAGTGTTGAAATAGGAGAAATAGTAATATTGATATTTACAATCTACAGAAACTGGAATATATATTATAAAACCAAATTCTTATAACAATCCTCTGACTGGGTGTTATGAGGAACAGAATCTCACTCTCTAGTTTACACTATGCTGCCTTTTAATATCACCATCCTTACCAAACTCCTCACCTAACCCAACAAGTACTCCTTATCTCTGAAAGTGTTCAAGGAGAGAGAGCAAATGATTTGAATAGTACTAAGTAAGAGATGCCTGAGCTAGATAACATTTAGACTAGGTGATTTCCTAAGTAACTTTTAGCTCAAAGATTCTATTTATCATATGATTTCATTGACAGCTTCTATTTTAAATTTATGCACTACTTAAAATGAAGAGCAAAATAAAATAGAAAATACCAAAATCTTCTATATTTGTAAGGTGTGTCAAAAGAACAAAACTCCAAGCCTTGATTTATTCTATAGTGTACGACTGCAGATAAAGTAATAATTCTAAAAGTTGCTAAAGTATAATTCCTAGTCCAGCTATTTGCCTTTCATGCTTAATGTTAATGATGTTAATTAACGGGGGGGGGGGGAAGCTCCAGATTTGAGCTTTGCATATAACAGAGTTAACAACCATGAACATCTTTCAGGACACAGATCATCCTGTCTAACACACTAATTTTATAGATGAGGAAACGGAAGCCAAAAACATAAAATGTCTTGCCTAAGCACATGCCCATGACTCCTAGTTTGCTGTTGTCTATTCCACCATATATCCATCTTTCATGTTGGCCCTAAATATATATCAACTTGCTCTTCAGAACATGAAACATTCCCAAATACCATAAAATCAGCTTTTAGCCATCAAATCAGATCAATAACTAGTCTCAGGAGACAATTTACACATTTTTGTATTAATTTGTACCCTTTCACCATTATAATAATTTGATGGTCAAATTTTTCTCCTGTTTTATTGTAACAAAATAAAAATAGAACAAAATTGTGATTCACTCTGTTTGCAGAAATTGGTATTTTTAAATTTGAAAAAGGCCTTTAAAAGCCATCAATGTCAGAACTTTACCACTAAGTGTTAAAGAATAAGGTCAGACTACTTAAGAGTAATTTTAGGCCAGCTTGGTGGTTCATGCTTATAATCCCAGTATTTTGGGAGGCCAGGGTAGGAGGACTGCTTGAGGCCAAAAACTTGAGACCAGCCTGGTCAACATGATGAGATCCAATCTGTACAAAGAAATATATTAAAAAATTAGTTGGGCATGATGGTGTGTGTCTGCTATCCCAGCTACTCGGGAGGCCGAGGTGAGAGGAATTCTTAAGCCCAGGAGTTCAAGGCTGTTGTGAATTATGATTGTGCCACTGCACTCCAGCCTGAGTGACAGAGAAAGACCCTGTCTCTCAAAATGAAATGAGTAATTTTGTAAAAACTCATTCCTTGTTTAACAACATCTTTATGCTGTATAACTGCAGGGAAGAATTAATGTCAAAATAATTTTCTATAATTTTTTTTTTTGAGACAGCGTCTTGCTCTGTCACCCAGGCTGTAATGCAATAGCACAATCATGGCTTACTGCAGCCTCCACCATCTGGGCTTAAGCAATCCTCCCACCTCAGTCTTCGGAGTAGCAGGGACCACAGGTGCATGCCACCACACCCACCTAATTTTTTTTTTCTTTTTAGAGATGAAGTTGTCCCTATGTTGCCCAGGCTGTTAACAACTTCTGGACTCAAGCAATGCTCCCCCCTTTGGCTTTCCAAAATGCTAGGATCACAGGAGTGAGCCACTGCACCTGGCCTAATTTTCTGTAATTTGAAATTCACTAAAAATTCACTCTTTGAGCAAGTAGAACTATTTTAAGTTGCCTGCACAGATCTAAGCTGGGTTGCTTGCTATGAATAGCAAATTCTAGTAGAAATTATTTACTGCAATGACTATGCATAATTTCTTGATAAGATCATAGATTATATCAAAATTAAGTCAGAACTTCCCAAATGAGAATGTGAAGACAAAAGTTTGCCTTATCCTCTCTTGACTAAAGTTTTATTTTTCATCTCTCTATAAAATCATGGAATCCATTTGAGACATGAACTGTGTTCTTAGTTAAATGACAGTAATAAGCAGAGATATTCACAGACAGACCCAAAGATAGGAAAAGATGTTTATCTACAGAAAAAAGAATTGTTTTTATTATGCTCCAATATTAATAATTTATCAAATGGCACTGCCAATGGTTTCAACAATTTCTACTTGAGAAAGATACTGAGAATATCATGCCAAAAATGTGCTGAAAGCATGTGAACTTCACTAGAATTTATAGTGTCATATTTATTTTCAAATCACTTGAAGAAATATAGTAAGCTTAATAAAATATTTTTCTTAATAAGTTATGCCTTTAATTTTTACATCTGCGTTGCTAACCAAGTACACACTGGTGATATGCAGTGTATATACCAATTTGTTAACAAAAACTCTAAACCTCACTTATCTTTCAAAGTCTTGTTCAAATGCCATGTCCACCAAAGCTAGAAGTTCTAAGAAATTCACTGCTGGAATGAGTAAAGCTTTTGGTGGGCATGGATTTTGAACAAGTCTCATCTGCTGAATACAAGTCCAACAGATAAGTACCAGTCTCTAGAACCAGTATTATCTCCTTAATACAAGGGCTGAAATGCCTGGCCTTCCCTGGTGTGTAAGGAGGAGGTCTAGAGCTCTGACCCAGGAATCAACAGCTGTGCTATATGTGAGAGCTAACATACATGACTCATAGCAAGAGCAAGGGGAACTGCCAGCAAGCAAACTGGCAAGGAATAAAGGAGAACTAACTGGTATCCAGGGCAGAAGGACTCAGGACCTGCAAAAATGTCTGAAAAGGTGGCTCAAAACAAAACCAAAACCAAACAAAGGATTTACAGTGAAAGGCTGACAAAAGAAAACAGACAAGATAAACAGGAGAGTCAGCACAGCAGGGCCTAGAAAGATCCAAGGCAACATTGTACAGTAGTGTCTTTGACTAAACCAATGGGTAAAAGGTCTTAAAAGTTCTGCAACCTTTGGGAGACTTAAGGGCAGGAGATGAGTCTTACATAACTGAATTTAGAGTCAGAAGAGCTGGACTCAAGTGCAAGTTCTGACATTCTCCAGCTGTGTGACTTGGCAAGGCAATCACTCTGAACTTCAGATTCCTTTTCTATGAAAAAGAGATAACACCTATTTCACATGGTCATTCTAAGGATTAAATAATTTATGTGAAAGCACTTTACAAACTTTAAAATGACAGATTAGGGTACTATTAAAATACCATAGTATGCTGTTATGTGAGCTAATTTGGGTAATTTTTTACTATGGAAAATTTCTCAGACACATATTTTTAGGACTGACCTTTTATTCTGATTGACAGTGGTAACTACCTTCAACTATTTAAAAATGTTTGAAGATATAGTTATTGAGTTGCACTGTTCCACTTCAGTTTTATTTCTCCATAGGGATTTGGCCATTAATATTTTCTGCTTTCATTGTTGTAGAAAGAACAATCTTCTTCCCTTCTCCCCCAATGTGTGTGTGTGTGTGTGTGTGTGTGTGTGTGTGTGTGTGTGTCTGTGTCTGTGTCTGTAATTATATACCAGGCATTATGCAATCCTTTCTAGACAAAATTTATTAAAAGTTTTCCTGACTAGACAAATCCTCAGTTTCATCAAGAAGTTGTAACAGAACAGTATTCCGTAAGTGTGGTATTCTTAGGATGAAAACAGTTCCCTCATCATTTGCTTAATCAGTGGAGCATTTCCTCACTCACTCTCCTCAAAGACACAATGGAAGAAAAAAACATTAAAAATGAGATGTTCAAAAAATAATGAAGAGCAATCAATGGGAAAAGAAAAATATGAATACATGTAGATTTTTCCCAAAAAGATTAAAATTAAAAAAAAAATACCACTGACATTGCACTGGAAGATGAAAAAAATCAGATATTTGAGCTGAGATCCCATGAATCATCATCAATTTAAGTCCTGGTGTACAACTTAACTTTGAATTTAATTTGAATAAATAACAAATACTAAGTTAATACACTTGTAAGACAGGGGGATTTTATATATATACAACATATTATATATATATTAGTTACAGGCTGCTTTTATTAATATTAGGATAAATAACATAAGCAATTGAAAAATAAATCATACAAAAACTAAGAAAAATATTAACTTATATTTAGGATAAACATGACTTTTTCTATACTGGCACAGTATAATTTCTTATTTACTAAAGGGAAAAATAAAGAAGCAAAAGTCTGGAAGTAACTATAAATTTAACAATTTACATTACAAAATTCACTCTGGTAATTGAAGTGATTACCACTAGAAAATTACTATTTTCAAGAATCTGGATAAATTCATTATTTATTTATAAGCCTCTGGATAAATTTAAATGCCAAAGAGAAAAAAAATTAACTAAATTTTTAAAAACAGAAAACCCTTTACTAAACACTTTACGATGCAACAGTTTCTAGAATATATCACCCAATGCCAAACATCAATTAATAACAAATTAACAAGAAATAATTTATATAACTAAAATGATTAATATATATCAATTCAAATGGATTAGAAACTAAAACTCTCATGTATCAACAACTTCATTTGAAACACACTAGTAAAGCACTGAGTAGAAGTAGGGTTTGGATGAATGCATAAAGGGGTCAATTTTTACTAATACTTGGAAAAAACAAACAAACAAAAATAAAACCTTCTAAAATCTTAAGTTCTAGGAATAAAGTGACAATCCAAAAGAAAATATCAAATTATAGTGCAACTTATATGACTTTAAAAGATAACCAAGTTAAAAGTTCACGTGTTTGCTTTTCTGTCAGAAATTTTAAAGTGCTTTTGATCATCCCTTTGCTTTGAAATCAATTCAAAATTACATAAACAGTTTTTGAAATAACATATATTTTGTTTAAAAACCAACATGTATTGATAATTTTTAATAATCACTATTTTTTAGTATTTAAGAAAATATATTCATTTTTCAAAAGAATATATTATGTGCTTTACACAAGTTTCATTTCCTATACTAATCACATTAGGTAATATTTCAACTCCCATGATTTGGGGCCTATAATCAGCTATACAGTGACATTAAATAATATTATTCCTAGTATTCACATTAATTCTCTAAACAATAACTAAAAAATGATAGCATCAAAACCATGCTCATGAAAAACCTACTTTAAACTACAAATTACACTTCTCTCAAATATATCCTCACAAACAAGATTAAAGAACTATGCTCATTTTATAACATAAAGTATATACATAAATAAAAGCAAACATCTTCAATTTTAACACATTTTAATATACACATTAAAATACAGAACAAATATCTTCAGTAATAGCAACAATATAATAGAAATCTGTGGGCAACATATATTGCCTTTATAAAAATATTTTCTTAATTCAGTGTAAAAATTCTTTAAGAGAATTGAAGTTTAAGAACAATTCTTTACAGCTGAGAACAATACCGTGCTTTGATTTTGAAATAGTATAAACCACGTCACTTAGCATCACATTAATCTGCTAGGTAATCATAATCTAGAAAGAGCTAAATATTCATATGATTCTTCTAAGTACAAGATTAACCACTTAAAGTATATAACGTTATACAAATAGATCATATGTAACACAGAATTTGAAACTACACCAAAAGGTCACTCTACCTGTCAATGCTTCCAAAAACGACAGATTTTTTAAAAAATTTAGCACTATTTAGTACTTACTTAAACAAGACCTTTTGCCAGCTGTGCTTGCACCACCTGAGCACAAATTGCCTCCTCGATGGATCAATTCAAGCTCCAAATTGGTTCTGTAAGTAAAGCATTAGAATATATCTCAGTCATTAAACTGAAGATTCTTTTTAATTTGCTTTATTGGTATGTCTGAATCAACCTAAATAATAAAGTTCTTCAAAATACTGCACACAGCATGTTGTAATTGTTGCAAAGTCCTAACTGTTGGCACATAATAAAAACTAGGCCTTAAGAAAAAAAAACTGCAACATATTTCATAAACCTGAATATGAATATGAAGAAAGAATTTTTACTCCAATGTCAACCACTATGTAGGTGGTTACTGCCACATAAAATTCAAGGGCATACCAATTTTTCTACCAGAGAAATGGTTATCATTCACTGGAGGTTAGATGGTATCTGGAAATCAATATTAAGAAACAAAATCACCAATATAGAAATGGCTACAAACAACAAACAGAATTTAACAGCAGTCTCTCTTATGGACTTCTAAAACTAGTTTCATTAAAATGCACTGTGTAACTATCGACATTGCTAAACATCAATATTGTTCATACAGACCTGAAATTGCAAGGTGTTTTGCAATTATTGGCTTACAAAATAGCAATAATTAATAAATTGACATTTCAAAAATCAAACTAATGCAGAATCTAAAGATTTACTCAAAAACAGTAACAGTAAAAGAACCAATTATGCCAAAATAATAAATGAAAATTCTGAGAAAGAATTTAAATTGTATTTTTCTTCAACAGTACTAATACACTTAGACGTACCTTTATTTTCTACAACCAAAACAGAATAGACCAGTTTATATCCAAGATATGCATTTGACCCTAATAGTAAGATACTGTCCCACTCAAAAAAAGAAAAAAAGCAGTTTCAAGCTTACTCTTTGCAAGTAACTGCATGAAAGACTATCATCCTATTTTATTTAAAACACAACTTTTTGCACTGGTTTGGTTGCATTTTGAACACAGAATGTTTTGAGATGATATTTTCATCTTATAATGTATTTACTTATAAATGCAAATTGTTAAAAATATTAACATTCCGAAGTCTGTACATTTGCCACCCATTTCTAAAGGAATGCTTTAATCCTCTCTACTCAGGGTAGGAGAAAAAGCAATTTAACACTGATAATGTTCCAGCTCAGAGCTCCATCTGGTTGCTGCTGATAAGGGCATCTGTGTGACAAGGGAATTTTCCACCCTTCAGGCGATTTGCATTGCTCACTGAACTTCTAAAAACCTACCAGCAAGGAAGCAGGGACAAGGATTTCATACTAGTGGACAGAAAGCGAGCGGAGACCAGCATGTGTTCCTTCATCAAGGGAATATAAATGAGATCAATATATTTTGTTTTCACAAATCTTCTGTTGCCTAATCTGTAGAAAAAAATTAATGGCTATATTCTCTTATAAAAACTAAGATTTCCTAGATAGTACTTTTAAGAGAGCTAACCAGAAAAACAAACAATACTTACAAATCAATGTCAAAAACCAGAATGTCAACATTTCACCAAATTTGCAAAAATATTCATTAAAATATAGATACAAGAATAATTCTGTTTACTCAATCCCCAAATATAATTTAAAGAATGACAAACATGTTACTAGGAATTTCATTTTAAAGAAAATTTCAAAAAAAACTAGTAAAATCTAACTAATTATTCCAAATTATGACTGGAAGATCTCCTATGCAATATTCCTTCTGATTTAAAAATAAAAAACTACCTATTCAAAGAATTAATGTGTAATAATGGCCACAATTTTAAATTTCTTAAAAAAAAATTTTAAGAGATGAGGTCTTGCTCTGTTGCTCAGGGTATATCTGAACTCCTGAGCTCAAGCAATCCTCCTGCCTGAGCTTCCCAAGTAGCTAGTACTAGGTGCACACCAGTGTACTCAGCAGTATGTAGGATTTTAAAAATCAATATGGCTCTAAATATTGACTTTTATTTATGTCAAAATCGGTCCTTTGAGACATGCTAAAGAACAAACAAATGGGTCATATGTCCCATGTCCATATTCCCTCAACTGTTAAAAATCACAAAGCAATATTACGTTTCTTCCCTCCTCAATGAATGATGCAAAAATAAAGATATGCTGACAGTGGAAGTTTTCTGAGCTTTCTGCTGTCAAAGAAAAGCAGACTCTTTTCTATATTTTCTAATACAAATATATTCAAATGAGTTTGTAAGAAGGAGAAAATCTCTATATTTGAAAGAATGACAAGACTGCTTAAACCCTACCATAGTGGCCACCCAGATATGCATATTTAAAAACCCTCTAATGATGCTCCAGCTTCTTTTTGCATGACCAAAGTCTGCTGTCCTCTCAACCCCTTTTCAACACTAACTTCTATTTTAGAGCATAATTTGAAAAGCAAACGTGGGTACCCATACACACATCCCCCACATTCTCAAACACATGTTGGTTTGGTGAAAAGGGTAAAGCTTATTTATGGAAAGAGATCTAGGTTCAAGGCCTGAGTCTACCACTTAGTAGTTGAGCAAGTTACTCAATTTCTCAGGAAAAAAACCAGTATCTTCATCCATACCACAGTCTACATTATACAAGAGGCAATTCAAGTTTTAACTTCTCCAGGAGGCTTTCCTGAGACAGGAAAGAAGGAATTACACATACTTTGTACTTCAATTTGTTCATCTTCCCTTTAGAAGTTCTACAGTACTTTCTATGACATTTTTAAAAACAAATTATATTCTCTTATATAGATTGATGTTACATTAGTTCCATCTGTAAATTCCTGGAGAGCAGGGACTATCTGATATACAGCTTCTAAATCCCCAATGATACCTAGTAAGATGCTTAAAAAAAAATGGGAACTGATAACCTCTTTCTTTTGATATGTAACCAATTATAAGATTCTCTTTAGCCCTTGCAGTTTTCTTTCTTTTCCTAACTCTTCCATTCCCTTAAACCCAGTAGTGACCCCCTCAAGACCCAAAAAAGGATTGTTTTAGGAAAGAATTTTTTATTTTTTAAAAGGATTCTTAATTTGGTATTTGGCAAGTATCCCTTTTATTTTGAACATAATTCATTTACAAAGTTTAGACTTATAATGCAACTAAGGTATGAAGGTACATTCACTCTATTTAGTACCCACAATTTAAAGATGTCTCTCCACCTACATTGCAGTTACTTATGTTTCATTTTCTTTCCATTTTTCACTATACAAACCACCTGCTACTCATCAATACCTCTAGACTATATAAAACTTGAGTCCAAAAATCCTTGGAAAAATCAATTCTGAAATTGATGTCATTCATTGTTTCAAGAACAAAATAATGAATTGGTATTAAAAAAAAGAAAACTTTCTTCCCCAAAATTAGCCTTCCATTATCTGTTTAGATGACTGATATTTGCAACAGAATAAAAATTTTGGAAGTACATTAGAACTTGAACGTAGTGATTTTGACTAATTTTGAAATTATTTTAATTTTGAATGGATTTTCCAACAGTTTCTTCTCTGATACCCTCAGAAAATTCTCCAAGGCTTCACCATGCAAATAAAATTAAAAACCAAAAAATATGTACTGTCTTACCAAAAAAAAAAAAAAAAAAAGCTTTAAAACTCACCAGAAATACTTTGTTTCTAAACATCCAAAAGTTAAACTCCCTGAAGAGTAAACAAAATTACTTCTTCAGCAGGGAGAAATTCAGCTCTAAGAAATGAGGGTTGTATTCCACTCAAGTTACTAAGTACAAATAAATTGCAAGTTCTAATGAATTATACATTTAAAATTCACTACATTTAATTCACAACTTAATTCAAAGTAAGTTTATTGCTAAATATTTTACTTAAATATTGCTAAATATTTAAATGTTCACCTTTTAGGAATAAATGTTCCTATAATCCTAAGTATTTTAGGAATAAATGTTCCTATAATCCTAAGTATTCGTGAAATAAGTTTTATGTTAGGCATAAATAAAGACCTGGTTTCCTATTTTGAGAAAATTACAACCTATTTAAATAGAATACAACATACTTTTTTCTTTCAATACGTGTTGTTAATTTCTGCATCAATTTATTTTTCTTATTTTTTGAGACAGGGTCTTGCTCTGTTGCCCAAGCTGAAGTGCAGTGGCTCAACCACAGCTCACTATAGCTTCGTCCTACCATCGCTTGTAGCTCAAGTAATCCTCCTATCTCAGCCTTCTAAGTAGCTGGGACTACAGATATGTGCCAACAAACCTAGCTAATTTTTTTTAATTTATCATAGCAATAGGGTGTTACTATGTTGTCCAGGCTGGTCTCGAACTCCAGGGCTCAAGCAATCCTCCTGCCTTGTATTGCTTGGATAAAACTTTATTATCCTTTGCTTGGAATTCCCCAAAATATTGCAAAGCTCTTCCAGTGAGATGGCATTCCTTCTCTAAGTTTTACTTCCATGCCCAACCTTTGTTTTCTTTGAAATGATGAAGTAAAACTTAGAGAAGGAATGCCACTTCGCTGGAAGAGCTTTGCAATATTTTGGGGAATTCCAAGCAAAGGATAATAAAGTTTTAATGTGTTATATACACTCATTTTCAGAATTATTGTTTTGATGCTTTAGAGTTTATCATTAAGTTTCAGAAAAGGATCGGGGAGGTCTATTTTCTCTGTTTCTCTGCCTACATCTTAGTTAAAGTATTTGACATCTGTCCCTGCTTCTCTAAAAAAAAAGAGAGAGAGAAACCAAAATGTCTTGATCCAGAAGGTCTCCCATTATATTTGCAAGCTTTTTTCTATAAGTTACTTATAAATTTAAATCAAGAAATAAGGATCTAAAATGTCTACTAAATTATAATTAAATGAAATTGTTTGATTTATCATACTACAGGAAAATTCCAAGAACAGATTATTCCCATTCAATAGATTTTCTTAAAAGGTCAACTTTAATAAAATTAAAAGCACAAATACATGAGCAACATAAATGTGTGTAGTTCTGTGTGCGTGTATGTGTATAAATATATATAGCAGAAATGAGTTGGTCCATATTCAACCCAATCTTCTACAATGTTATAATCACAATATCATATGGAGTTCTGTAAAACCTTGGCACCCTGGCAGAGTTAACTTACATTCAGCTTAGTTTTCACGCAGTGTCTTTTATTGCAAGAATGCAGTAACTGGTAACGCTCCAGAAACAAAATACTACATTAATTGTTATGCCTTCCCTGAAAACATTCTAGATAAACAAAGTCTAGGAATATACCGACTACAAAGTTACTTTCGAATTCATTAGATCCTTTTACATCAACCCATGTCTAGTATTTGCATTCTCAGACCAACTAATGTTCCTTATCTTGAGCTCTAATTTGCTTGCTACAATGTTTCTAAGTCTGGTTCCATTTCTCCTGGGTTCCAAAGGCTATGCATAGTTCATTTACTTTTTTGTTACCCTCTGTTCCAGGAGCAGGGCACAGAGAATAGCCCTGATTAACTATATACATAATACAACCTATAAAAAGCTAAACATAGGAGAGGAAAAAGGAAGACAGCAATTGAAAAAACACAAAACCTTGACTCAAGAGATCCTACTCTGCCACTAACTTGCTGTATGACTTCAAGTCATATTATCTCTCTAAATCTTATCTACTACAATACTACTTGGATAAAATACAAAGTATGCTTCCAGAGATATCAAAGGATGTACAGTCAGTTTTGGCAGAATGAATTTATAAGTTCTTAACTGTCTCTGTTTCTCCTCTACTTACTTCTTTTACAGTTCTGCATTTTCACTCAAGTTTTCCAAAATTCCTATTTAGAACTACTGCTTATGTATTGAATACAATTAGACTAATCCTTCCTAATCTGAAAGATGAGAAACACTTACTTCTAACAGCTTTCTTGAGCCCCCTACTCAATACAAACAGAAGTTTAGAACACTCCTGATGCCTTGCTTCCTCTCTCTTATCTGACTTTTCTAAACTCCTATCTTCTAGGATATCACTAGATCTTTTTGTTTTCTATTTAAAACAAAGTTCTACTTCTTATTCTTATTTTTCCATAAATCGAAGTGTCTAACATATTACAATGTTTTAGTTCTCAGTATTATCACTTTGTGACAGGTCTCATATATAACACTCACATGCTTTGAGGTACACATCTGTCCCAAAGTGTTAGTAACATACTTTTCCCTCATGTACTATAATGCTTAGCAACATTTACGCAAATATTTCATTAAAATAAAACCTCTTCAGGAAATAAAAGCTGCACATTTATAGTTATCCTAGGAAGCACTAAAACTAGCCATAATTTCAACTGATATTAAAAATATGTATCCTTTAATAAAACAAATACTTATTAAATAATAAAAATCAACTATTAATAAGTAAACTAAAAAGTATATACTATATATACCTACCTAGCAACAGAGTACATAAAGAGAAAATCATTGTCTGGTGAGCCCGGGGTCTTGCTATAGTCTCTATATTTCTTCTGAGTGGTATTTTTTATATCTTTCATTACAGATTCCATTTCTTTACTTAAGTTTGTTTCTGACTATAAAAAAATGCAAACATATATATAAAGTTTATATTCATCTTCTTTAATAATGGCCTAAAACTGAACATTTATTATATGAACATACTAAGAAATTAAAATTAAAAAGTCAAAACAGAACATTATCTATTATAAATATATTTAGTGTACAAAGAAAAAACCAATCCAAAAATACTCTTATACAGTGATCTTTTATTCTAATTCTACATTATGAATGGTAACACTAATCCAACTATGAATTAACCATATAAACTATTCTAAGCCAATGAGACGATTGTATTAAAATAATATTTTAGAACAAAGTTGCCATGTCTATAAAAAACCTGAGTTTCACTTAAGTTCATTTTTCAAAGAATAATATCAATGTCCCTTAATTTTAAACACATAACAATTTGAATTTATAAAAGAAAAAAACCCATAAATTCTAAAATTAGTCTTCGCTAGAGAAAGGGAATTGCCAGATGAATCTAAGTTTAAAGTACGCATTTCCGTTTCAGAAGTCAAATATTCACAGTTTTCACAAATTTACAACATAAACCAGACACAGTTATCACTTCGCTCAGAGATCATATCATAAATCTATAATGAAGGTGAAATATTCTAAGAATTTAAACCAAATAAATCCTACTAGATGGGATAAAAGACGAGTTCCGCCCCCCTACTCCCCACAGTAGTCTGGCTTATGGTGAACAGTTCAATCACACAATATTTTATCTCTCTAATACACATACACACACACAGTAAATACATGTGCATGTCTGTGTAAATATTTCTTAATCCTAATATACCTAACAGGCATATGTTTCAGTGATTAAATTGTGCTTTATACACACACACACACACACACACATACACACACACACATTCTATATATATATATAGCTTGTGTGTTTGCTTTTAAATCCTTCTTTTTTCTTTGAGATGGAGTCTTGCTCTGTTGCCCAGGCTGGAGTGCAGCAGCATGATCTTGGCTCACTGCAACCTTGCCTCCTGGGTTCCAGGGATTCTCCTGCCTCAGCCTCCTGGGTCGCTGGGATTACAAGTGCACGCCACCACGCCTGGCTAATTTTTGTGTTTTTAGTAGAGACTGGGTTTCGCCACATTGGCCAGGCTGGTCTCAAACTCCTGACCTTAAGTTATCCGTGTACCTCAGCCTCCCAAAGTCCTGGGATCACAGGTGTGAGTCACCACGCCTGACCTACTTCAGCCTAACTACATCTAAGCCTATAGAGGTTCTTGACATAGAAGATATATATTAAAACTAAGAATTTAGACTAAAGAGAAGTATAGTCTTTGATAATAATTTGTTCTGTTACTTTGATTTAACTATAAATAGAAAAGAAAAAACCTCTAAAAGCAATTTCTACTAAATATGTAAAAGTCCAGAGTAATTTATAAACTGAATGAAAATGAAAGTTGTCAGAGCTGAGTTAACCAAGATATTTATGCCTTACACTGATGCTTACTGGGAAAGCTCCCGGTCGTCCCTGCAGCTCGTCCACTTCCTTTATGAGATCTTGTATACTCTTGTTGCTAGGGCGTTGCCAAAGGTTATTTTCCACATTGCTTCCAGGATAACAAGGAAGAACACTGTTAGCAAACTGCCTACAGAGGGGACACGTGAATTCTCCTTTGTCCACTGAGAAGCCCTGAAGAACCTGGTCATTCTAAAAGATGAAATAAACATACAGATATATGATACACACAATTACAGGAAACACAAATTATACCACCCATTTAATAGTAAATTAATGAGCCATACAAAAAAAAGACATCTCTAATATATGTCATAAAGAAATAAACAAAATCCATTATTTAACTGTTAAAGTTCACCAAATCACTTCTCATGTCATAGCAATTACATAATACTTGCCCTCACCAATACACTGTGTTTAAGTACCTTACTTTTCTCTTAGTATGAAACATTCAAGTAATGATACAATCAGTCTGAAATGTGGATTTAAGATAAAGAATAATTCAAAAACTAGGCCACATTAAAGTGGGTCACCCTCCTTTTACTCCACGCCCATTTTCATAATCTGTAACTGACTACTGGGAAGATTACCCTAAAGCTCATGTTCTTTGATCTAGGACAAATAGCTTTTGAGAGTAAATAAGCCTTTTAAAAAGTGTCTTCTAAGCTGTCTAACTGCTGAATACAACTGACTGGACAACTGAGTTAGTGCTCACTTCGCTGTATCTTGCATCTCATGCACTTTGACTGAGAGAACTATGAATTCTTTTTTCACTTTTTGACATTAACTTCTTAAGTCCTTAAAAATGTAACAAGGTATCTTCCTGAATCCAATTCTACAAACACTTACTAAGCTCCAATTATGTGATAAATGCTGTGCATGGTGATAGCATAAAGAGTTAAGATACATTTTTTTCTTCTTAATGTACTCATAATTTAAAACCAAAATCAGGCAGGTAAGTTATGGTATGATAAATGCAACAACAGAGAAGCCTTCCCAGAGAAGACAACTTGTGAGCTAAGTTTTAAAAATTGGCAAAAAAAGAGTATGCTAAAAGGTTGAGGCAAGAGTCCTGGCCACAGAAGAACGGTTTGTGCTACACTTCTTTACAGTCTTAATTCCAAAGAATGCTAGACACTCTTTTTTGCTGTAATTGAAGATAGGTTCTCTACTGAAGCACCCCCAGAAACCCTCTCAACTCACCCTCCTACATCTCTCACATCTCAACACCCTCTGGTGCTGGCTCGAGATTACTTCAGCATTCTCTTGTCTTTGTGGCTTATGTCATCTAGCAATACTATCCTTTTCCTCCTTTTCACTGCCACCTACTGCCTGCAACCACTGAAGACTTTGGTACCTTGACACGTTTTCCTCATCACTCCAAGTCCTGCATCTTCCTGTGCAATTTCAATACACATGTAGACAACCAAACCTATACCTTAGTCCTTCAGCTCCTTAACCTCATCAGCTCCTATAGTTTTGACTTCCACTCTACTTCAGCACCTGTTACCATAACAACATCCTTGTCCTGTAATAACTCAAAATTACTCTAGATCTGAAAATATCAAATTCAAACGTATTTTGACTACCAACTTCTACCTCCTTTTCTCCCTTCTTTTTCTCCCAGTTCATCAGGTTTTTCCTATCCTACCTGCACACCATTGTCTACCACTTCAAAAACTCATGGCAATACTTCCCACTCCCCCTCCATGTGTCTTTTCATCATTCACACCAAACAAAGCCTTCATACTAAATTAATCCAGTGTATGCCTTCTCCGATTCTGCACTCAAACTGAGTATTGTCAGAGAAAAATGAAATGCCTTCTTGATAAAAACTGTTTCCAGTCTCAGCTTTGTCCTGAATACTACCTGACACTCTTTCTCCAACATCCTAGGAAGCACTCTCTCACTCAATCCCAAAGTGGTTTTTCTTTTTTTCTTATTTCTTGAGACGGAGTTTCGCTCTTGTTGCCCAAGCTGGAGTGCAACGGTGCGATCTCAGCTCACTGCAACCTCTGCCTCCCAGGTTCAAGCGATTCTCCTGCCTCAGCCTCCTGAGTAGCTGGAATTACAGGCGCCCACCAGCACATCTGGCTAATTTTTGTATTTTTAGTAGAGACAGGGTTTTGTCATGTTGGCCAGGCTGGTCTCAAACTCCTGGCCTCAGGTGATCTGCCCACCCCGGCCTCCCACAGTGCTGGGATTAGAGGCGTGAGCCACCACACCTGGCCCCCAAAGTTTTTTTTTAAACCACCTCCTTACTTGTCAAGTCCCTCACCTTCCCCACCCCTGCCCCTTTTACTCTAGAAGTGTAAGGTTATACCTCCTATCTCAGAGACAAGAGACTCGCTGCAACTCCTTCAGCATCCTCCCCTCTCCCATCACAAATATAAAATTAATTGATCTCATCAGTCCTTCCATCTACTTTCTTCTTTCTATCCCCTTTACTAATCTCTCTTCTAAGTAGTCCCCCAAACATACCACTACACGACCTAACGTTTCTAATGTCTAATGTGAGATTTTATTTCCAGTCAAAATCTTTCAATGTCATCATCACCTCTCACCTTGATTCCTTTTTCCCTCTCATGCTCCAGAAGACCGTCCTTCTAAATATATTTCAAATCTATACTCTCCTCTCCATTTTCATAGATATGACTAAGTCTAAGCTCCCACCACATTCCTCCTTACTTCTCTGCAATTCCCTTTCTACACAACTGACACAGTGATTTTTCTGGACATGTTATATCTCTGCTTAAGAGTCTTTAATGGCTTTCTCTAAGAAATCTACATAAAGTCCAAATCCTTTAAATGGACCAGAAGGCCCCTTACTATGTAAACTTTAATTACTTATTCTGTCTCATCTCTCATCACTTAAGTACCTTACTTCATCAAAATGTTCTGGCACCTGGAAGATGTTCCTAAGACTCTGTGTATACCTAACACGTAGGAGGCATATTGTAACTGTTTACTTGTCTCTCTTCTGTAATACATAGTAAACCCTGAGGGAAGGAACCGTACCCTATGTATCACTGTGTCCACAATGACCATCATAGTATCTGGAACACTGTACATACTATATTTGCTGAATGAATAGTTGAATACAGGGATATGAAAAAATGCATAATGTACTTAAGGAACTATTAATTAGCTTACTAATGTTGAATTGATGGAAGATAACACTAGAGCAACAGGCAAGCCCAGATCCTGCAGTACCTGAACACCATTCAGAGAATAGTGAACTTTCTCCTATCAGGAGGAAGACAGCAAGAGATTTTAAGCCAACAACATATATTGTTGATTTAAATTTTAGAAAGATTAATGTAGTAAATAGATTATACCTGGAATAAGGAAATCAACAAGAAATAAATTCCTACAATCAAGATGAGCAAGGAAGGCATACACAAAAAAGTAGCAGTGGGATTAATGAAGGTAGAACATAGCCAAGTGAGATTTAGAAGGCGAAAATCAATAGAATTTTGGTAAGGGACTGAAGGTGAGAGGTGAGGAATAGGAAGGAAAAAAGACATATCTACTGCTTCTGAGTCAGGAACATGGGAATACAGTAGACCGGTACTTAAGAAGCTGCTTTTAAGAAGTTATGCTGCTTGAACTCAGGAGTATGAGGCTTCAGTGAACTATGATTGGGCCACTGCAATCTATCCTGGGCAATAGAGTGAGACCCTATTTAAAAAAAAAAAAAAAAAAAAAGTTGGACTGAAGGAGAAAGAGAAGTCTTCAGCTGCAGGAAAATAAGAAAATGTAAGGTCCAGGGAAGGATTCTGAACGGGAGAGGTTTGAACTCAGCTCCTGATGAGCTGAGAAGGGACAGAAGAGGCAGAAAAACTGAAAATACAGAAGGAAAAGAGGTTACCTACTGATGAATCAAGGCCCCTGAGGTGCTGGGGAGAAAGGACTACCAGAGAATGGGCAGAAAAGTTATTCTGAACAGAATAAAGACTACAGTACTAACTCAAAGAGTAGCAAAGAAAAGATTGGGGGGGGATGTTAGAATCATTTATCAGGGAATAGAAAAGCAAGATGGGAATCTAAGGGAATATGACAACAGACACTGTTTTCTTAATGACAAAAGAAGAGACAGATTTTGTTAAGAGGAAATGAATCTTGGGGTTTACAGGAAGAGTCTGGGATAGGGGAGGCAAAAGTTTGGAACAGCTGCTGAGGAAAACAGAAGAGGGAACTGATCAAAGACAGGTAAATGAATTAATAGGTAATATTTATAGCCCAGCCCACAACCCTAGTCTAATAGGTAATATTTATAGCCCAGCCCACAATCCTAGGAAGCCACAAGTTTGTGATAATAACTGTTCACCTAGTTTTATGACCCCTCCTTTTTTTTTTTTCTTTTTTGAGACTGAGTCTCGCTCTGTCACAGGCTGGAGTGCAACAGTGCAATCTCAGCTCACTGCAATCTCCGCCTCCCAGGTTCAGGTGATTCTCCTGCCTTGGCCTCCCGAGTAGCTGGGATTACAGGCATGTGCCACCATGCCCAGCTGATTTTTGTATTTTTAGTAGAGACAGGGTTTCACCATGTTGGCCAGGATGGTTTTGATCTCTTGACCTTGTGATCCGCCCGCCTCAGCCTCCCAAAGTGCTGGGATTACAGATGTATGACACGTGCCCGGCCATTTTATGACTTTTCTAGCAGGGATAGCTGCCTAGGTCTAAAATCAAAGGAAGTCACTTAAATGAGATTGACAAGAACAGAATGGGTATAGTACAAGAAAGTGAAGCTAGCAAAAATCTAATACACTAGGAAAAAATTCAAAGGATTAAGGGACTATAGATCTTGATGTCAGAGGCAAATCACCATAATGAGAGTGAAGAGAACTTATGTGATAATCATATAATAAGATGATATGGTAGGATATTAAAGCTTAATATTTCAGAGAGAGTAGCAAAGTCTAAATTGCAGCTATGGAAGTCAGTTGCTAAAGCGAAAAAAAAATTTTTTTTTTGAGACAGTCTTGCACTCTGTTGCCCAGGCTGGAGTGCAACAGCACAATCGCAGTTCCCTGCAACCTCTGCCTCACGGATTCAAGTGATTCTCCTGCTTAGCCTCCCAAGTAGCTGGGATTACAGGTGCACGCCACTACGCCTGCCTAATTAATGTATTTTTAGTAGAGACGGGATTTCGGCAGGTTGGCCTGGGGGCCACATTGGCCAGGCTGATCTCAAACTCCTGACCTCAAGTGATCTGCCCACCTCGGCCTCCCAAAGTGCTGGGATTACAGGCATGAGCCACTGCACCTGGCAAGTTGCTAAAACGAAATTTAAAAATGAAAATCCTTAAAGTTGAACAGGTCTGTGTTAAAGAAGAACTGTGAGACTGGATAGCTTATATGGTGATCAAATCACCTAAAAAGATGAGCTGGAATTGAGATGTATATACTATAAAAAATATTTAATACCTGGAAAGATACATACACCTTTAAAAAAATTTCTGCAATCAACTTACCCGTAATGATTCCATGTAAGATTTATGACAATCTATATGTAATGTGTGACCACAGGTTTGTACATAAACACCTCCTTCCCAGCCAATTGATACTGCCAAGAGACACGAACTCTTCAAAATAAAAAGAAGACAAATACAATTAATTTTAAAGAAGTATAAACATATTTAAATATGATATGTCCACATAAACCTCTGCATGGTTTCCTATTTTTATATTAATGTAGAGTTTCTATTTTTGTGATATCAACTAATGCCTGACTGGATAGCCTTAAGGCACTATCTTTAAAATTGGAATACCATTAAGCTGTAGCTCCCAAACTTCTATACTCACAATGAAAGAGAATAAATATTATGAACCAGCCTTTACCCACCCATAAATTATGTGTTTTCAATATTATAGTATAGTTCAGTGTAAACTATACTGTTGCTGAGATGAAGTATGGTACTTAATCTCTCTGTGATTTCTCACATTAACAACTTACTTCTTGAAATGCCTACTTCCCTCTGGTTTAATGCTACTGTCTTGGTTTTGTTTCTACCTCTTTAACTGTTTTTCTTAGTCTTTCTTCTAATACTCTTTTTTCTTCACCTACCCCTTCAATGTCTATACTCCTCAAGGTTCTATTCTCAGTGCTACTCTCTTCTCATTGAAACTATTCTTCCTAGTGATTTAAGCAGTAATTTCAACTACCCTGCAAGCTTAGATCTCTTGCCTGAGTGTTAGATATAAGTACTCATACCACTCAGAAATCTCCAGTTTAATGTCCCACAGATAAAATCAAATCAATGTGCCAAAGATGTAGATTGTTATCTTCTCCATGAATCATTTCCTTCCTCTTGGTTTAACAACTTCACAATCTATTTAGTCACCAAGTCAGAAAGCCAATAGTCATTCCATATCACACTCTTACCTTCATACCACAATTATCAGTTCCCAAATTGTATGGATTCTATCAATAACTCATGATTTTGGTCTTTCCTCTTCATTCCCACTATATAATATTCAAGTCTATTTCCCATGGAGTGGGAGAAGGGGTTCTTAAACAGTTTCTTAACTCATCTCCTTAATTCAAATTTGTTCTCTCCATGATGTACCCTACATGCATCTTTATAAAGTACAAATCTAGTCACAAGAATAACCCAAAAACACACCTTAATATTTACAAGGTTTTAATATAATATACAATAAAAAAGGGTCAAGACTATATAAGCAAACTATACATCCTTTCCAAAGTTGTTCTAAAAGTTTCTTTCTTTCATTTTTCCTTTCCTTTTCACATTTTCAACTTCTCTTTCACTATTAATTCCTCCTTCCAAACATATAAATAGGCTAAAGCCTTTTCCTCCTAAAATTTCTTTCTCAGAATTTTCATCATTTGGCCTCTGTCAAATAGCATTTGGGCCTAAACTTGAATTCACCCTTTACTATCTGTAGTAAACACATGGGCAGGCCAGAGCAATATGAAGGCACAAGGTCTAACAGGAGTAGCAGCATATAATAAACGATTTGAGAGCCATCAAACAAGCATGTATTTACATGCTTAAAAAAAATGAGTCAATCTTTTTTTTTAATTTTTATAACATAAGATGACCAATGACCTTTAAATGACAGTAAACAAAGTTCCAGTATTAAGACTCTTCATGAATACCTAAAGTTGAAAGTACAGTGTATTACATGGTACAAAATGACTTTCCAGCCAATTTAAAGATGTGAGGCAGCATAAATCAAATACAGCCGGTGAGCAAGCTTCTACTGTTACAAATCAGAAAAACAATAGGAGGCATGTTCATCTTTGTTTTATGTTTTGGAGCTGCTTGAAATAGAAGCAGATTTTGGTGTTAGATCATTTTAGAATGATTGGTAGTCAGTTAATAAACCAGCTGCTCTCCCTGGCACTATACTACAAAAAGGTAATTAATCTATATTTTTAATAAAAATGGTTAGCTTTTAAACTGAAAATGAGTCATTTGTCTATACTTTTAGCTGTTTGAGTTTGCCAGTCAAAAAATGCAGGATAACAATGAATAATGTGAGACTAGTATTTTAGGAAGACCTCAACTATCCCCCACTGTGCTAAGTGTCTAACACTGAAATGTCACAACCTCAGTAATTATTAAAACCTCATACAGTTGCTGGAGTTATTTTACAAGAGAGAAATGATAACCTTACCAAGATCACTAAGTTATAAGTTCAAACCCAAGTCTGTCTGACTCCAAAGCTCAGGTTCCTTCTCTCTGTTGTGTCATATTTCCCATGTATCGCACTTCCAGTTTCTACAGTGAATGCACTGTCTTACATAACTAATATTTTACACGTCAACTCTGTAAAATGCATGCATTTAATCTAAAGACAGCAGAATATACAGTTTAATCCTATAATCAATATCAGTGCCCACTGATAGTCATTCTTCTGCTCTGTACTGTCTGGTCTAGCTATCACTCAGGTACTCTTATGTTTAGAGTAATTCAGTGTAAGAAATCCAGTAAGCATCTACAACACACATAGCATGTGCTAACCCCTGAATCAACATAAGGCATAGCCCTGGACGTACAGAGGTATGCGGTCTAGAGAATATGCCCTCTATACATAAAACAGCATACAAGAGTAATGCTGTAGGAATAAAAATGTCACAATCCCTAACGGAAACACAACAGAGCATAATCCAACACAGATTTCAGCTCAGAGACTTTTTATAAAAAAGATTTTTTTCAAGAAATGAATTACTCTAGCTGCAAAAAAAGAATACCCGACCTTTTTGCTCCCATTTATTGAATCTTCTCTTCCCTCAAAATTATTATGCTCTTAGGTCTAGGTTTATTTTGATTGAATTTTTTAAAAAAAGTTTTCTATTTGGTGTTGGGATTCATCTTTACCTTTTTACTCTAAAGTAATTCAAAATGATAAACATTAAAACCAGCATTATTGATAGTGGCAGGAGACAAATACCTAGGCAGACAGGGACAGGTCCCTGGTGAAATCCAACCTTCAAACCACAGGCAAGTCAAAGCCTGAACACCCAGCTGTGGTTTCAGGTAGAGTCTATGACTGGAGTGAGAACTTCCTCGATGCCTTTAAGCCAATTGAATGGTGCTTTTATCAGATCCACCCATGGACCATTCAGCACTCCCCCACTGTGCTGAATGGAGTCTCAGCACTCCCCCATCCTGAGACCATAAAAACCCCAGACTCAGTCACACAGGCAGCCACCCACTTTCAGGCCCCCTCTCACACAGAAGGCTACCCACTTGAGGTCCCCTCTTGTTAAGATCTTTTCTGTCACTTGATAAAATTCTTCTCTGCCTTCCTCACTCTCTGGTGTCCATGTACCTCATTCTTCTTGGTTGTGGGACAAGAATCTACCTGCCAAATGGCAGGAGCAAAAGGGGCTGTAACATGCTCCTGGCTGGCTCACCAAGCTGTGGGTGGCAGGAATGAAAAGAGTTGTGACACGCTCCCATTCACCAGACTACAGGACTGAAGAGCTGTGACCCTTCTGGGAGCCCAGACCTCAGCACTCCCCAAGCAGAAGCTGTGACACCCTGTTGGGGCTCTGTGGTTGCTGGTGTCTCCAAGTTTTCTGGTGACACTGCATCCCCCTCATTTGAATACTAGCACTCAGCCATGGAAGCTGCCTGCAGCACACCTGGCCCCACCACAGGCAGAGTATGGAGCTGCAGTGGCTGCGGGATCTGGGCTGGGAGTGAGCCAAGTACAACCTGACAGCCAGCCTGGGTAGAGTGAGTCCGGTGGGCCTAAGTAAAGCCCAGGCAGAGGCACCACCAGCCACAGAGGTTTCCACCTGGTGAAGTGGCACCAAAAGAATCCTGTGTCATTATAACAAGAAAATAAATTCTAAATAAGGTGGTAGCAAATTTCTGCAAAAGCAGAACTTAGTATACTTTCCCAATTTTCCCTGAAAATATTTATTGGTGTCTGATTAATAAAGTAATATATGTATCCTGTAAAACATCCAAAGAAGCAATACACAAAGAAAAAAGTGTAAAAATATGTGTGTGTACACACATACATGTTATTTATACACATGTACATACAGAGACTGCTACAAAATAACCACAATTTCATTTTAAAGTCACTGAAAATATATGGAATCATGACCCTTATTACCTAACCCGAACTGTCTATAAGGCCTAACCTAGCCTTCCTAATTGGGATAGCTTGAATATTTAAAACATCACTTTACATTTATATTGACCTGTACTGTATGCAAAGTGAACTCTAACCTGGTGATTACTGCATGAAAGATCATTATCAGCCCTATTTTACAGATGAGGAAATTGAATCTCAGACTGCTTAAGGGATTTGGCCAAGCTCACATTGCTCAGAAATGGCAGAATCAGGACCAAACCCCAGTTTTTCTGGTCTAGGACACTTTCTACTCTACATGACACCTCACTGTAGGTCCATCAGCTCCTGTAAAAGCCACGAGAAACCTTCTTGTCAATCTAGCATATTAAGGAAGCTGACTCTACTCTGGCTCTTATCATCATTAGGTTAGTTCCTATTTATTCTGATTATGTATTCTGTCTTCTACTTATTTCTTGCACTTAAATCAATGAATTTATGGGCAAGAAAGAAGTTCTATTTGGAAATCAGTCAAGATAATCATCTCATATACTTAACTAAAAATAATGTTTTACTTTATATTTTAAGCTGATGTTATTTAATTCAAGACTCAGCAGATTTTTTAAAAAACTACAACAGGAGAAAGGAAACCCCATTTGACAATCCACTCAGGAAACATCAAAAGGAATGAATACAGATATTTTAAAAAGACGTTAACGTTGCTGCTGCTACTAAAGTTTATCTTGAGATACTTACGAGTGCCAGAGCCCCTAACTGCAAAATAATGAAAAAACTCTATAAGTTTATAAGAAGTCACAGCAGATATGAATTGAATCCATCCTTACTTTACATTTTAAAAGTATCATAATGAAATTTTATCATATATCTTTAAATGAAAGTAAAAGGGCAACAAAAATCTTTGTACAATATTACTACCATAATAAAAGTTTCTATAGAGTTAATACATTAAGTCCTCACTTAACGTTATCAATAGGTTCTTGGAAAATGTGACTTTCAGCAAATGATGTGGAACAAAACTAATTTCACCATAGGCTAATTGATATAAAAAAGAGTTAAATTCCTATAATATATTTCTGATTATAAAAATATCACCAAAACTTCTAAAGACCCAAAACATTTCTAATATGAAACACTGAAATGAATGTGTAGTGTATATACATTTGAGAAAGGTTAATAAAAACAACTAAGATAACGATTTACCCAACTTTTGACAAATCAGTGAGTGCTGTCAGTAGTAGTGGTGATGGGTTAAATTAAGGAATAAATGTTTGCAAAGCAAAAATCATTAAGGAGCACTTCCTGTTACCATGCAATTAAAAAAAAGAAACAACACGTATGCAGGCTCACTGCGCCCCTTCATACCACATCGTTATTATGTAGCTGTATGATTATCATATACTTTATATATTTTTACATTACGATCGTATGTTTTCATTATTTCATTCATTTTCCAACCTACTTATTCCAGTTCACAGTCATAGGTGGCTGGAGCCTATTCCTGCGGTTCAGAGCACAAAGCAGGAATTGATCCTGGGCAGGACATGATCCCATGACAGGATGCACTCACACCCACACCCATACTCACTCAGACCAGGACAATTTAGACATGAAAGTTAACCTAATGTGCAGCATATCTTCAGAAAGTAGGAGGAACTGGAATACCCAGACAAAACCCACACAGACATGGGAGAACACACAAACTCCATACTGACAGCGGCCCCGGTGGGGAACTGAATTTTGTCTCATCAACATTGTAACAAAACAAGTTGAATGAAACACTGTTATTCAAGGACCTGCTGTACTCATCATTCCACTTAATAGACTATGTGTATCACATAATAAACAATATTTAAAACAAAAGTATCACATTTATTAACTGAAATGTTTATTAACAGGCTTCCATTTCTTTCTATCCACATATTAATTTTTTTCTAATAGACTTTAAAATTTAACATCAGAATGCTATTTTGGTAGAAGAATAACATAAAATTCTGGAGGGAAATAACCATCAACTCAGCAAACAAAAGTATTATTTTATAAAGAGTACTTACATCCTTAAAATAACGTTGTAATAATGAAAGCCTCACGTCATGAACGGCTGCACATGTATCCCAAGGGTAAATCTGCTCTTCTTCAGTGATTGGCAATTTTTTTGGCTCAACACTGTCACGGCACTGCCCCAAAACTACATTAACAACAGATAAAAGCTCATTAATAAAAAAAATCAGTGCCATAGACCTCTAACTCCAAGAAAAGCTGAGTTATTTACCACAAGCTACTCCAACTTTGTCACTATTAAAATATTTTTAAAGACTCCCTCAAAGAAAGTGGTATTCTAGTTTTCTTTTACAGGCTAAATAAAGCTTAAAGTATGCCAGTATTTACTTTAAAATATAACACTGAACACTTCAGCAAAGTCTCAGGATACAAAATCAATGGGCAAAAATCACAAGCATTCCTATACACCAATAACAGACAAACAGAGAGCCAAATCATGAGCGAACTCCCATTCACAACTGCTACAAAGAGAATAAAATACCTAAGAATGCAACTAACAAGGGATGTGAAGGACCTCTTCAAAGAGAACTACAAACCA
>CAUYLG010007888.1:0-21948 GCA_963573385.1 Cacajao melanocephalus | reverse complement strand
CAGTTCCATCAATTCATTTATATTCCTCTCTAAGTTGTCCATTCTCGTTAGCATTTCGTTAAATCTTCTTTCAAGGTTCTTAGTTTCTTTGCATTGGGTTAGTACATGTTCTTTTAGCTCACAGAAGTTTCTTATTATCCAACTTCTGAAGCCTGATTCTGTTAGTTTGTCACACTCATTCTCTGTCAGGCAGGCCTTGTTCTCTTGCTGATGAGGAGCTGCGATCCACTGTAGGAGGAGAGGCATTCTGATTTTGGGTGTTTTCAGCCTTTTTGCACTGGTTTCTTCCCATTTTTGTGGATTAATCCACCTGTCATCTTTGTAATTGCCAACTTTCAGATTGGGTCTGAGTGAACGTCCGACTTGTTGGTGATGAAGTTTTTTCTGTTTCTTAGTTTTCCTTTGGCAGACGCCCCTTCCCCACAGAGCTTGGCCTTCCCGGGTTCAGCTGTGCTTACTGTGAAACTCTCAGTCCTCAGCGCTTCCAATTGCTGTTCTCGTTGTGGGTATGGGACCAGCAGAGCCCGACTCAAAGGGCCCCCAGTCGCGTATACTCCGCACTGAGAAGTGCTTCGCCGGGGCATGGGCAAAACAGCTGCGCCGGCCAAAAGAGTCGCGCTGGCGACCCGTGTGGCTCCTCCTCCGGGAATCTCCCAGTTTGTGGGCCACAGACGAATTTTTTAAAAATTCGTCTGAAATTGCGACATCCACTCGCTCTCTGTGCTTTCGCTGGGAGCTACAATCCTGAGCTGTTGTTAATCAGCCATCTTGGATCTCTCTACACCGAAGTTTTAATTCACTCTGTCCAATCAGAAAAAAAGTATTAATGCCTAATTGCTGTGAGTTAAGACTGCATAACAATTTTGAAGTACTTGAGTTCAGTAAAAGAAAAGAAGTATTCATGGAAGTAAAATAACATCAAATTAGAGAAAATAATTCAGAAACAAAATAATAACAAGTAACAGGGAAGCTTTAGTATATTTCTCTCTGTTAAAATTATTTGTATATTTTATACACATAATTTAGAACTTCCTGACACTGCTGTAAAACATAATCTACTTATCAGAAATACAAGTTTTCCACACATAATTTTTAACTTGCTTGAAGAAAAATGTTTCAAGCAAAGATGTCTTCTATATGAAGGGATAGACACCTAAGAAAAAGTAGAACACTTCTGTGGTTTTAATACAATCTTCAAAAAACATGTGCTGAAGACTTAATTCCTAATACAATAGTATTGGGAGGTAAATCCTAAGGAAGGGTGAATAGACTATGAGGTCAGAGTGGTTGGATTAATGTCATTATTCCAGGAGTAAGTTAGTTATAAAACGGGAAGTTCCACAATCGCTCTCTCTCTCCTTTCCTCTTCCCCTCTCTTTCCTTCTCTTTGCCCTTTCATGATCTGATACCTCCAATGTGTTATGAGGCATCAGAAAATTATTTGCCAGATGCCAGGCCCTCAAACCTCAAATGCCCAGTCTCCAGGACCGTGAAAAATAGATATCTGTTCATTATACATTACTCAGTATCAGGTGTTCTGTTATAGCAGCATGCAATGGACTAAAACAGATACTATCTTGATTTACAACTCTTTGCAATTGTGTTTAATTATTTCGGAAATTTTGTTCCATTCACTGGTTTACCCTAGTGTATTAGTCTAGTCTCACAATGCTATAAAAAAATTGAACTGCCTGAGACTGGGTAATTTACAAAGAGGTTAAATTGAGTCACAGTTCTGCAGGACTGGGGAGGTCTCAGGAAACTTACAGTCATGGTAGAAGGGGAAGCAAGTGTGTTCTTTTTCACATGGCAGCAGGAAGGAGAAATGCCAAAGTGGGAAAATCCCCTTAGAAAACCATCAGATCTCCTGAGAACAAACTCACTATCGTAAGAACAGCAACATGGGAATAACTGCCCCAAAGATTCATTTATCTCCCACTGGGTATCTCCCAGGACACATGAGGATTATGGGAATCTCAATTCAAGATTCAGTTGGGACACAGTGAAACCGTATCAGTCTGGCCTGGCCCCTCCCAAATCTCATGCTCTCACGTTTCAAAACACAACCATGCCTTCCCAAGAGTCTCCCAAAGACTTAACTCATTTCAGCATTAACTCAAAAGTTCATAGTCCAAAATCTACTCTGAGACAAGACAAGTCCCTTCTGCCAATGAACCTTTACAATTAAAGCAAGTTAGATATTTCCTAGATACAATAAGGGTACAGGCATTGGGTAAATATAGCCATTTCAAATAGGAGTAATTGGTCAAAATAAAGGGACTACAAACTACATGCAAGTCTAACATCCAGCAGGGGCAGTCAACTCTTAAAACTCTAAGATGACCTCCTTTGACTCTATGTCTCACATCCAGGTCACACTGATGCAAGAAGTGGGCTCCCATGGCCTTGGGCAGCTCCATCCCTCTGGCTTTGCAGAATACAACCCCCTTCTTGGCTGTTTTCACAGGCTGGCATTGAGTGTGTGCAGATTTTCCAGGTGTGTACAGTGCAAGCTGTTGGTGGATTTACCATTCTGGGATCTGAAGGGTGGTGGTCCTCTTCTCACAGCTCCACTAGGCAGTGCCCCAGTGGGGACTCTGTATGGGGACTCTGACCTACGTTTTCCCTCCACACTGTCCTAGCAGAGGTTTTTCATGAGGTTTCTGCCCCTGCAGCTAACTTCTGCCTGTTCTGCCTGGACACCTAGGCATTTCCATACACCCTCTGAAATCTAGATAGAGGTTTCCAAACCTCAATTCTTGTCTTCTGTACACTACATGTAAGCCATCAGGGCTTGGGGCTTGAACCCTTTGAAGCAATGGCCTGAGCTGTACATTGGCCCAATTTAGCCACAACTGGAGCTAAGGCAGCTGGGGTGCAGGGCATAATATTCTTAGGCTGCACAAAGCGGGTGCGGGGGGGGGCCTGGACCTGGCCCACATAACCATTTTTTCCTTCTAGCCTTCTGGGCCTGTGATGGTAGAGGCTGCCATGAAGGTCTCTGACATACCCTGGAAACATTTTTCCCATTGTCTTGGTGATTAACATTCAGTTCCTCATTACTCATGCCAATGTCTGCAGAGGACCTGAATTTCTCCCTAGAAAAATATGGGTTTTACTTTTCTATCACATTGTGAGGCTCCAAATTTTCCAAACATTTATGCTCTGCTTCCTCTTGAACACTTTGCTGCTTAGATATTTCTTCCACCAAACACCTTAAATCATCTCTCTTTAGTTCAAAGTTCCACAGATCTCTAGGGCAGGGATAAAATGCCACCAGTCTCTTTGCATAGGAAGAGTGACCTTTACTCCACTTTCAAACAAGTTTTTCATCTCCATCTTAGACCACTTCAGCCTGGAATTCTTTGTCGTTATCACTACCAGCATTTGGGTCAAAGTCATTCAACAAGTCTCTAGGAAGATTCAAACTTTCCCACATCTTTCTGTCTTTTGAGTCCTCCAAGTTGGTAGGAAGTTCCAAACTTTTTGACGTTTTTCCATCTTCTTCTGAGCCCTCCCAACTGTTCCAACCTCTGCCTGTTACCCAGTCCCAAAATCACTTCCACATTTTTGGACATCTTTACAGCAATACCTCAGTACCTCAGTACCAATTTACTGTATTAGTCTGTTACCAAGCTGCTATAAAGAACTACCTGAGACTGGGTAATTTATAAAGGACAGAGGTTTAATTGATTCACAGCTCCTCAGAGCTGGGAGGGCCTCAGGAAACTTACAGGCATGGCAGAAGGGGAAGCAAACATGTCCTTCTTGACATGGTGGAGGAAGAAGTGCTGAGCAAAGAGGGAAAAGTCCCTTATAAAACCATCAGATCTGGTGAGAACTCATTATTACAAGTACAACAGCATGGAAGTAACTGCTTCATGATTCAATTACCTCCCACTGGGTCCCTCCCATGACATGTGAAGATTATGGAAACTATAATTCTAGATGAGATTTTGATGGGGATATTGCCAAACCATGTCACCTAGATTAGCTAAATTACCTTTTAGCTAACTCTTGACTTTTCCTACACATCCTACCAGGAGCTTTTTAAATTCAAATCTTGGTTAAAAATGTTTCACGCAATTAATAATGCTTATAATTATATAATAATCTAAGTAAGTAAATATTTAGTGTGTTAAGGGGAAATGCACTTTCTCAGCTTCTGATTTCCATGAAATGTTTCCTAATCCTTAGATGAGCTTCACATTCTCTTGGGAATATGTAGACATGACTTACTTATACATTTGGAAATATAAAAATTGGCTTATCTGCAAAGAGCATGAGTTCTGTTTCACCCCTCCATTCTTGAAGACTGTCTATGTGAGGAGGTTGAATAAGTAAGGTTTTGTCTTGGAATGGGACACATCTGACAATGCTGAGTCCACTTGGCAAACCCTTTTGGTTTCCACACTAAACTATCTCCAAAATTGATATGTGGGCTTCCCATGTACTATGTATTAGATTTCTCAATTACTTAGAACCTAGGTGCAGAGGAGAGATTCTATTAATTGGAGGACAACTCGGAGTCTCCAATAACACTGTAAATAGCATTAACATAAAACTAAAGAGGTGGTAAAATAAATTTATTGTGCTAGAGTTTTATAGCATGAGACAGATTATTCATCACATTGTCAGTATGCATACTGAAAGCATTTAATAAACAGTTTCTAAACTTGTGCTATTCACGTAGTAGGCACATTGAGATTATTTCTCATTTAAGTGACTCATGACAATACTTTTTATTACCAGCTGAAGAAAATTTCAGTTTAAATATTTTCTATGATAAATTCATGTAATAAAACTGAGTCAGAATGTTGACCTTTATAATTTAACTCCTCTACCAACAACAGCTAAGTGTTGGGGTAAAGAATAAACTTTTTCTTTCCCCTCTGAAGGCTCACTGAAAATCAGTGGACAAGAAGTATACAAGCAAAGGCATACAAATTTATTAACGTACACAAGCGAGAATCACAGGTATATAACCTCACCCTTAATGGGGTGCAGAAGCTTATATACCCTTTCACATAGGGGAGGGAGGAGATGGAAAATGTAGAAGATTCTTTTGAGGAGTAGGAAATAATTATTAGGGAGAAGGAATAGACAAGAGAGATAGAAACTAACTTGTAAATAATTGGAATGACCACAAGAGGCAGACATTATCTTGTGAAAATAAAGTTTATCCAGGTATGGTTGCATTCTTCACTCTTCTTTAGTGAAATAATGAGATTTCAAGGATGGGATAGAAGAAAATTATGTTTCCTTTGGTGGAAGATTTCTTGGTCAAATAAAGACATTTCAGAAAAAGTGTCCCTCCCTGAGCTTGTGGAGGAAGTAAGGGAAACAAGTCAAAGTGAGAGGGATCCTGAGATTTATTTCTGAGGCCTTTTGATGTTCAAAAGTGCTCGACATGCCCAAGTGCCATATTTTGAGTAATCATGTTATTCACTCCAACAAAAGCCATTTAGTGGAAATACAATTACTCCCTATCGTATTAGAAGATAACCTCTCAGAGAAAAGTGACAATAGCTATAAGATTTCCTACTCTCTGTGGAGTTTTATTTTTTGTTGTTGTTGCTTCTGTTGATTTAGTTATTCGTAAAGCAGACATTAGTACTAGGTCAGAAAGCACTGATCAGAAAAAAATAAAAGAAGATAAGAAACTTACTCTGTCAGCTACATGCTACATTGACAACCTGAACCAACATGTCCTTTGAAAATAAGCGTAGACTATTGGAAGCAGGGTTTTGCTATTAGAATCTTTTTGAAGCTCTTGCTCTGCATTTAGTTTTCTCCATTATCTGGGCCAATTAATTTGTAGACCCAAGACAAGAAGATGAGGCACAAGATATAATTGTAAAGAGATTACTTGAGCCAAAGTAAGGACAGCTGCCTGGGAAATACTTGAATGTTGCTTCGGAAAGTATTTGTTAATCCTTTGGTGAAGCAGGTTTTCAAAGGCAAATGGGAACAAGCAGTGAATTGATACAAAGTTATTTGACATGAATTTTTACTAATTTACAGAAAAAATGTTGACTACTGATTGGCTATTGTTGAACTACATGGTTATTTATGTATTTTTATGGAAATAACATTGCTTAATGATTGGATATACATTGTTGTATCTCAATGGGATGAGTTCTGGTGTCCAGCACATGGCATTTTATGGCTACTTGGTGTCCTTTAGTCTAGTGCCCACACGGTGTGTGATTTTGAAAGGTTTTAACTCAAGGGAGGAAGTGAGGTATGACTGCTGTCACATGCTGTCACATTTTAATATCTCTCTGTGCCTGACAATTAAAGAGGGCTTGCATTCCTCAGATAAAAATTCTTTTCTTTCTCAATTTCAACACCATCTTATTTCATTTCCTTATCTGCAAAATGGGTATAATAATATTTAACTAATAGGAATGACAATGATTAAAGGTGCAGGACTAAAGCTGTGTAGCAAATTTCGTATTAAGCATAATAGGCTGGGCACAGTGGCTCATGTCTATAATCTCAGCACTTTGGGAGACGAAAGCATGCGGATCACTTGAAGCCAGGCGTTTGAGATCGGCATGGCCTAAATGGCAAAACTCCATCTCTACTAAATATAGAAAAAAAAAATAGCTGGGCATGGTGATAAATGCCTGTAATTCCAGGTAGTCAGGCATGATGGGTGAGGGGTCTGGGGTCTCACTGTTCAGATGTGATGATCTGGTAAGTTTAAGTTCTTTGATACTACCAGGGAGTTCTGATGGTTGTTTTCTTGAGAAAGGAACTCAGATAAGACAAAAGTAACTTTCTCAACTTTTAAAATTTAGAGGGTCAATTTGTATATTTATTTAAAAGATACCCTAAACATGAGTTCTATGAAACAATTTGGCCAGTTTCAAAATACAAAAGTTAAAAAAAAAATTAAAAAGAGATTTAATGAGTTATTTTTAATCTGCAACGTATTTTTCTATTTTTTTTTTTACTGTAGAACATAGATAATTCAAAATACAGCATACAAGAAATGCACTCATTCTAACTTGGATATGATAAAACTGTCTGATGTGAAGTGCAAATATACATACATAAATATTCATAGAAAAACAGTTATCTAAACTTCCTTTTTATTAACAGTTAAAAAGATTCTCTGATGGCTAGACAATTAAATAAAAAAGTCCAACCTCCAGAAATTCCATGTTTGTTTATACATTTTGCTTTTGTAGAGATACAAATGATTTTTTTCTGGTGAAAATTATAAACCCCTCAAATTAATTGCCCTTAGGTATATTAATCACTTTTCCACCTAACCAAACAATCTTAACATTTTTTTATTAAATTAAATTTTTAATTACATGCTGATTAACATGTAACTCCACAAATACTGGAGTACACATACTTTAATATTAGAAATAGAGGGTAAAAAGAAACTTCCATCTATTGCATGCAAAAAGCCAAAAGATAGAGTAAAATAAACAGAAATTCCAAAAACAAACCTTCACTGTATAAAACTGTATTAAACCTTATTTGAAACAAATTGATTTATTTTGTGAAAAGAACAAAGGAGAGAATTGACTAAATCAAAAAGATTAAATGTTAATTCACTTGGTTCTTAACAGGGAATTCTACACACCACATTTCTCTTGTGGTCTTATTAACATTACTTCAGGCCAAATACAATATCCATGTATCATCAAATAATTTACAAGCATATTCAGTTCTTTCTGATTTATCAACCACATGTCTCATTGAATAATCATTTTTTCATTACACATATGAATTAGTTGCAAGTTAAAGTCTATTTTGTTAGTCTTTTATTCCGTCTAGTTTCTTGATAATTGTTTCTTTGATTAGACATGGCACATCTTACCTGAAAAATTATGTACAACTCAAGATTTTTATATAGCTATGCTGATGTTATTCTCTGCACTTTCTGATCAGAATTATTTTAGTAGTTCAATTTATCAAAGTTATGCTTCCATGTAATTTAAAGAGACAAATATTTTATATGGTTTATGAAAAAATAAAGCAGGCGATAGGCCTCCTCAAGTTTTCATTTCTTATTTTCTCTTCCTCAGTTAACTGTTTTCAAATCTACTAGCTGAGTTCTTGTGATTTACTTCCATGTCTCCAAAGGATGTGCTTCAGTTGGTCCTTCAGGCATAGAAGTTGAAGTCTTAACTTTCTTTCTTTCCCTCAGCCCCAGTACATTAGACATAAATTGTCCACCTATGATCCTCCACAAATGAACGTAAAATTATATTGGTGAGGCTAATATTGACTATGGAGATTAAAAGATAGTAACTTCTGTTCACAAAACATCCACACAGTAGATAGGCTTACTTTGTCATATCGGCATATTTTTGATTTTCCTTGTATTTAATACACGTTTTATAGATGCTTTTGCTTAACTTTCTATTAATACTCTAGTCACAAATTCTTTACTATTAGCTAAATCTTGTCTTTAAGAGTTCATTTACATCAGTTAATTGACAACTTTCTTCTTAAAGAAGTCTTTCCTAAAGTCTTTTGATCTGCTCCAGTTCCCTTTATACTTGGTGTCCATGTGTGTCTCTGGACATTATCCCCCTTCTCTCTTACTGGGGTGTTGGTCTACCTCACTTTTCTGCTAGATTTTTCATTTTATTTAGCCTACATCATTACTAGGAGCACTGATGATACAAATTTCAGTCAAAGGTTTAGAAAAGATGAGATGAGATATCCCAGCTTAATCAGGAAGCAAGGGGATAAGGGGTGGATTCCTTCTTCCTTCACATTTTGTTCTATTCGGGCCCTCAACAGATTGGCTGATGCCCAGCTACTTTGGGGATGGCACTCTATTTAATAAGGCCACCAACTCAAATGCTAATATCATCCAGAATCTACTGTCACAGACATACCTAGAAACAGAATATAATCTGGGTACTGTCTGGCTTACTTAAATTAACACACAAAGTGTATTGCTGCACCATTCACGAGAGCCAAGATATGAAAGCAATCTAAGTACTCATCAATGGAAGAGGGGACAATGAAAATGTGGTATATTTACATAGTAGAATACTATTCGGCTGTAAAAACAATGAAGTCCTGTTATGTTCAATGACATAAATGGAACTAGAGGCAATTTTATTAAGTGGAACAAACCAGGTGTAGAAAGACAAATGTTGCATGTTCTCACTCATATGTGAGAGATATAAAAGTTGATGTCATTGAGGTGGAGAGTAGAATTAGGGTTACCAGGAGCTGAAAGAGGTGGGGTGCAGAGTGCCTGGTTAATGGGTATAAACATACAGTTACAGAGAAGAAATAAGTTCTAGTATTTGATAGCACAGTAGGGTGAATATAGTTAAACAATAATTCATTGTACATTTCAAAGTAAATATAATTAACAATAATTTATTGTACATTTCAAAGTAGCTTGAGGAGGAGATTTGAAATGTTCATAACACAGATGAATGATAAATGTTTAAGGTAATGAATACCCAAATTATCTTGATTTGATCATTATATATTGTATCCATGTATCAAAATATCACATGCACTTCATACATTTGTATAATTATTCTGTATTAATTAAAAAATTTAACTATCGCAATAATATTCTCAATATATTCTCTTCTCCTTGAATGACAAATGTTTGATACATTGAAACCTGAAAATACTTTTATGCTAACATATAATTGCTAATTTAGATGACTGTAATATTTAGACGGAAAATAATTTATCTTCAAAATAGTAAAGGCAATTATTTCATTATTGTTAATTACTTTTAGCTTATATATATATATACACACACACATACATATATCATTATCATGTTTTTAATTTCCATTTTTCTCCAAATATCCTTTTTATAGTACCCTGCTTTATATCATAGAGTCAATAGTTTTATTGACTTTCTGTCTTCTGTTATTGTTTCCACAGAGGGAACCTTTACAGGAATGATGCATACAGGAGAGGCCTCACTGACAATCTCTTTAGTATTTCATTTTGGGCTGGTCAGTTTTTCTGGAAACTATTCCCAAAAGGTTTTTTTTTTTTTGATAGTAGAGGATAGGGTGAAAGTAAAGATGGGTGTCAGCTTTCGGTTTGCTTGCATAATGATTTCTGTTTTTGGTCTATTACCTCTGCCTACAAAAATGTCTGAATTAGCTTAACAGTTGACAATTCACAACACTTGGCATTCTACTAAAAATACAAAAATTAGCTGGGCATGGTGGTATGCACATGTAATCCCAGCTATTCAGGAGGCTGAGGCAGAGAATTGCTTGAATCAGGGAGGCGGAGGTTGCAGTCAGCTGAGATCATGCCACTGCACTCCAGCCAGGGTGACTCAGCGAGACTGTGTCTTAAAAAAAAAAAAAAAAAAGTGGCCGAATTCTCCTCATTAATAAATCCTGTTCTTTATCCTTTCCGAGAACAAATTGGCATTCTTCTCTCTGTTTGAGGGACTGTTAGTCATGCCGCTGAATGCAGTCAAGGAAGAAACTCAGGAAGCTACTCATTCTTGAATAGATTTTAAGTGACTATTCTAATTTTCTGATCCCTGCATTACCACTACTTTCAGAGATTTCAGATGCAGTTAATTCATGAATCTTTTAAGTATTCTGTATTAAAAATAAATACATTTGATTATTAATCTTCTCCATTGCCAATTTAGAATTCCTATTTTAAAGCTTCTTAATTTACCACTCACTTATTTACTTTTCATTGTTCAACATTTCATTGCTTTTTTAAAGAAATTATTCGTTGAAGATAAGAGATTTGTCTTAAAGATCAACCTTTATTTTACTCTCAAAAGCAACTATTGTTTTGTGATACATTAAGATTATACAGTTTGTGAGGGAGGTCCTTTTAAAAAAAGATAATAAAATACGAATAAATTGGAAACACCTCATAGAGTAACTCTTTGGTTATATTTTACTCACAGGACTATTGTTAGATTTGTGGGAAAGAACTACAAGACAGTTGCTAAAAGTATGAAAAAGATAGTTACTAAACATATGAAAACCTTTTTTACCTTAGGTATTGGCATATGCCACACATCTGTACTAATCTTGAGTGTGATCATTTAGAAATCAGTATCATTTGAAATCATTCATGTTTAGAGAGGGTGTCAAAATGAGAACCAGGGAGATCTACCTACACTAAAAATGGCCCTAAATTAAATTGGTTGAAGATATTAGATCCCAAATATTCTTGGTGAATTTTCAAGTCTTCATTAGTATATCCATATTAAAAGGAGATAATGGAAGCCAAAATAAAAGAATTATGGACTGACAGGATTACTGGATTAAAATAAACACCAGTTTCATTAAACAGAGCTAACTTGAAGATAAATCTTTTGAAAATAAATTTTGACTCTAGCTCTTTAGAGGATCTAAAGTGACCTTGATGGACAGTGGAAGAATCACAACATAGAATTCCTTGAATAAAAATTTATTGACGTCAAATAAAAATGAATGACTAAAATATGAATAAAATAGGAAGTTTGATACAGAATCTTGGAAGCAGTCCATGCAATCTATGTGCCCTCAGTTTAAGATTAACTGGCTTCATGATAAATGTATTTCTGATTCTTATGTCAATGGTTTTGGAAGGAAGATGAACTAGATACTCATTTTCAGTTTGCCATCATTATTCTGAAGACTGATTTAAATAACTTTGTAAATATGCTCACTCAAAAATATCGTGTTTTGAAACAGTTCATTTTTTGGATTATTTTTGTGGTTATTGGGTATTAACATATAACTAAAATATAGTCTTTAATGGCCTTAGGCCTCTACACAACACTTAAAATAAATTTAGCCTAATTTTCTCTATCATATATGCAAACTACTTTAAGCATGGTAAAACTTAGTGTCTGACATAATACGAGTAGGTGTCAAGCCCATAAAATTACTCGAATATATAAAATATATGAGCGTTTAAATGCCAAAGAAAAAACATATGAAAATGAGGAAAAGAAGAAAATTGGAGAGAAGGTATAATATTAAAGGAATGCCATAGGTCTCAAATATGTGGCATTTAACAATCAAACAATTGGTATCTAGACATATGCAATTCCATGAGAAACAGTAGAAAGTGCAAAGGCCCTAAGGCAGGAGCTATTTGACTATTCCAGAGACAATGGGGAAGTCAATGTAGATGAAGTGCAGTAGTAAAGTTGTCACCAATTAGAGGAGGCAAGATTAGAGTTGTAAGAACAGGGAAAGAAGGACATATATGTGACATCATCTATGTAGCATATACATAGGCTATTCTATGGATTTTGGCTTTGAGTCAGAGGGTTAACTATTTAAGGATTTAAATGTTAAACTTGAGATATTTGTCATGAATAATTTCAAGATTTTTGGAGAAATATGTCCAAAGTTATGGAAAGGAAGCCAGAGAGAATATGTGTGTATAGATGAGAAAATGAATGAAAAAAACTAGAAAAGATAATTAAATTAAGTGACATATTTTGAATGATTAGTAAAATGTCTAGCACAAAAAGAAGCACAACTATCATACTTGTGGAATAAAGAAAAATGAATATAAACATGAATATGAATAAAATTAATGCACACCATAAAAAAGTAACAAATTTAAATGAGCACAAAATATGTTACTTTCAAATAAATGACAAAATATTATATACCCAGATAAAGTTATGTGGAGTTATCTTGAAATATTTTATCTTCTTATCTTTTTTGGAATTTAGAAATTCTAATTCCTAAAAGTATTGCTTCTTTAGAAAAAGCATACTGATTTCTATAGGTTAATAGGAACTCTTTCTTTCTCTTTCTATATGCACATATAATAGTTATACAAATGTTTTATTTGTATATGCACAAACCAATAAATTATATGGTTCCATTCTAAATTGCCAAAAAAGCCATGGTGAATTTTAATGAAAGTAGATGTTTACTATTTATCTTATTTTATTTTAAATAGACAATATGGAGTACAATGTGATGATTTCATACACATATGCATGGTGAATTGATCTAATCAGGCTAACTAACATGTACATCACTTCACATAGTTATCATTTATTTGTAGTCAGGACCTAAAAACAAATAAACTATAATTATATAAACTATCATTTATAGTTTATAAATGATAACTATAGTTAAATTATTGACTATAGTCACTATGCTGTGAAATACATAAACGGATCTTATTTCTACACAGGACAATAATGCAAGTTTATTAAACAATATTTGCTGAAACACTCCCTCCCAAACCAAAACCAATTATTTAACTACATGAGTATTGGGAGTACCAACAAACTCGTGTCATGTAAAAAAAGACCATAGAATAATTTATACAAATTGAAAGACAATATGGGAACTTGACCATGACATTGCCTTTAATGTTTAACATGATGCAGAATTCAAAAAAGATTATAGAAAGGCTGCATTAATTTCAGTGTAGTTGAAAGGATTTGGGCATATTGTCTGGTATTGTCATATGAGATACAAAGTCATAAGAGGGAAAATAATAAAGACCAAAGAAATTTAGAACATTATTTACTTTTTGAATTTTAGGTAAAAAATGCTGACAACACAAATCAGAAAAAGAGCATTGGAGAGCCTATGTATATTACTATTTCACCATTACAAAATGGAATAGGACTATCTGTGCGTGAAAGTAAGTATGTCAAGAAAGTGAATCTATCTACAAAAAGAAAACATGTTAACTTTATATAATTTGTCAAAAAAGCAGCAAACTAAACACAATAGAATTGTACACTTTGAAAAAATATATTCACAAAAAAAGAAGAAAAAAAAGCATTATAACTTCAAGGAAACCGAAGCAATTCCTGGAAATATTAGGGATGAAACAAAGCTTCATTTTGCGTTCTGGATTTAGAAACTGACAGAAGCACTTTTAATTTGACTCAGTCCTATAATATGCTGCAGCAGAAAACACTGAGTTGTCACAAATGTAAAAATTTGTACTGAATTTTATTTGTATATCATAAGTTTGGTTGGGAGAGAAACAAAAAAGTTAAATATAGATTTAGCTAGATCTGAAATGATAAAAACAGGTAAAATCTGTGCAACGTTATTCATGTTTTTTGACTTCCTACAATTTTCTTAAATATATTAAGAAATGTTGACATCTACACAGGATATACGTTAACATTTCATATTTGTAAAGATGGTCTATGTCAAAAAATCATTTAACATGGTCCAGAAAACTGTACATTTGATAATACAATGCAACAAATTCAATATCACTCATGATAAAGGAAATGACATGGTGGCATATAATTGTCTTGAATATTTTATTTCAACCTAAATATTTTAAAAATAGGATTTTTGTTCAGTTCTCTGAAACATATCACTTAGCTTTATTTAAAATCAGCATAGAGAACAGATTTAAGACACAGTACCTAATTAGGTGAATTAATTTTAATTCCACATGAATCCTTTGATTTTTTTAAATGTAAACTCTACCATAAAGAAAAACATAATTATTTAATTATATTTTGCCCTAAAATTGCATCTATTATTATTTGGTTTTCTTACAATGAAACTAGAAATATATATATATATAACAAAATATGAGCTTGAGTGTGGTGGCTCATGCCTATAATCCCAGCACTTTGGGAGGCCGAGGCAGGTAGATCACCTGTTAAGAGTTTGATACCAGCCTGGCCAACATGGTGAAACCCTGACTCTACTAAAAATACAAAAATTATCCAGGCATAGTGGTGGGCATCTGTAATCCCAGCCATTAGAAAGCCTGAGGCAAGAGAATTGCTTGAACCTGCGGGGTGGAGATTGCAGTGAGCTGAGATCTCGCTACTGCACTCCAGCCTGGGTGATAAAAGCTACACTCGGTCTCAAACAACAACAACGCCAATAAAATATGAATGATGGGGAAAATGTGATTAGTAGAGTGAATGAAAGAACTGAGGAAAAAATAAAGGGACACCTTATCTGTAGCTTGAATAACCAATTTATGGGGGAAAAATGCTCTTTCATAAGATCGATCATAAGACCTAGCCTTGTGAATCTATACTGAATATCAAGTATAAGGAAATAGTAGCATTCAGGCAAAGAAAATAAAATTTTCCTCAAAGTCTTTTTTAGCAGTGTTAGGTATCAAAAAAGCAGAAAAAAAATTTCCTAAATCAAATAAACAACTACCAGAACTGAGTAATTTTAAACTTTACAAAATACAAAGTTAATGTACAAAATTTAATTGAATTTTTATATCCTGAAAACAAATCAAATACATAAGTATCAGATAAGGGGATTTACAATGGCAGTAGTTTTGAGATTCAATAAATATTACCCCAGAATAGTATACATGAGACAAAAGGTCACTAGAGCCAATAGCCAAGATCTTACATCAAATTGTATTGAACTGCATTTGCAACATAAACCTATTATAGGTTATACATTTATCTGTAACTAGAACACCAAAATGTGTGTATGCTCAGGCTAAGTATAACATTGTTTTCTAAAGAACAGAGCTAGCTTTTCCTAGTCATGAATTCATTTTTTTCCTGAGCATCAAAATGTTAAAATAAGCAAGAATTATCAACTTGGCCTTAAAGGTCTCTATTAGCATATTTCTGAAATCAAAATCCTAGAAAACTCAGCCACCACATTCTAGTAAGCTTCATGAGGTTTGGTCTTACAGACACCCACACAAAATTGTGTCCTATTTTTCTTGCCCAGTTTCCCTAAATTCGCTGGCCAGTGTTCCAGAATATCTTCTGTGCATATCTCAGATGCCGGTACAATTCTGTCTTCAGGTTGTACCTATGAATGACCATACGTTCCAAATACCACAAATAATAGCAGCTTGGAGATGAGTTTAATATCCAGACTCAGATGTCTCTTGGAGTATATGTCATTTAGGATGCTTTATGTCATATAACAAGAAATCAAAAATGACAAGACATGTTTTAAAATCAGATAAAATTATTTCAATTAACAGGAAGAGTGAAAAATGAAGCAATTTTATGGCTAATTAAGAGGTTTATAGACCATCAAGAAATCATCAACATCCTCAAGGAACAGTGATATGATATGACTGTGTCCCCACTCAAATCTCATCTTAAATTGTAATCCCCATAATTTCCATGTGTTTAGGGAAAGACCTGGTGGGAAGTGATTGGACCATGGGGGAATTTTCCCTCATCCTGTTCTTGTGATAGTGAGTGAGTTCTCATGAAACCTGATGGTTTCATAAGGAGCTCTTCACCCTTCACACTTTATTCTTTGCCTTCCTCCAAGATGGAAGTTTTCCCCAGTCATGCAGAACTGTGAGTCAATTAAACCTCTTTCCTTTATAAATTACCCATCTCAGGTAGAATCTTTATAACAGTGTGAAAATGGACTGCTACAGATAGATTATATCAATCATTCCCCTCTGCCATCATTCACATGCTGGCTCTTAAGTTTTGCCTCTCATGTTTACAAATGAACAAAGCAATTTTAATAATTCATTCTTCATACAGGAAAATCTAAAGCCATAGGTGAAGAGAACATATTCTTTCCACATCTCTTTTTTTTTAGAGAAAAGAAAACTTTTTTGAAGTCTCTCACACACCAGCAGATTATTTCAACTATTAACAATACCTGTCAAAAATCTACAGAGATATGCAAAATGCCTATGGGTTATCAATAAAGTGGGAGCATAAGGGGTATATGCATAAAATGCTTTTAAATTAGGATAATAGTAATTTTTCATCCACTGAGATATTTTTAAACATGAAAAGATTGAATGTACTCAAAACAATATATTAGACCTTTTGTTATATTGACAAGAGCAAAGAAATTCATTCTTTGCAGTTGACACTTCTAACTCCTGTTGTGAATTCTTGTTTTATAGTGGTATTTTAAAAGGATGTCAGTTTTAAGTTATCACTTGTTGATTTAATTCAAACTGCTAGGCATCTCATTTCTGTATTTATTTTTCTCTTCTTTTGTATGACATCTTACATTGCTATAGATAATATGTTTGGTTCACTCAAAATGAAAAAAAAAAGTTGGTGAATCACTTCTAATAAATATTCCATCTTTCAAAATTAGACTGCATATTAAAGCTTTTTAAATGAACTTATGTAACGCTGAATTGCTCATTCAATTGTAGTATTCAATTTTATGAATCATATAAGTTTGGCTAACATTTAGAAAACTGCTCCAGCCTAGCAGCCCTCTGTGAAATTTAAATGATCAGTCCTGTCTACCAATTCACAAGCTTTTTCTCTTAATATTTAAGTGGTTCTAAAACTGCAGATTCTTAGCCATATTATTTAAGAAGAATCAAGCATCTTATTATTACTTAATATTAAGATTATATAAGATTAATAATTATATAATAAGATTATATAACATATATAATTAATAATAAGAGATGATAATAGCAAATATTACATGATATTACATACTTACAAGGTAACCTGTGTTGTTTTAAATGTTTTGGGTGTCATCTCAAATAATCTTCCCCAGATATAAGTGCAATGGATTTATATTTTTATGTTACATTTTTATTTTATTTTATAAATTTTACTTGTATAGATAGTGTTATGGATTTCCCCAGAGTCATACAAGGTGTTTCTGCTCCCTGGAAGGATTTCCCGTCGTCAGTGTCCTTCAGGGATATTCCAGAAAGGGGCTGTAGTGCTACAGCTGTACACTTTCAGGAGTGCCAGCCTGTCACGTAGGACCAAGTGTAAACCAATCTCAGGTCTCCTCTTCCTTTTTCAAGTGGTCATCAGAAATTCCTAATGAAGCAATAAGTATGGGCTGGAAGACAAAAGACAATGCAGGAGGGGTGAGGGACACGGGTCAATTTTCTACTTGTGCACACACCATACTTCCTCCTTGAGGGCCAGCTTGGGCGCCATCTCATGTATATCACTTTGATTTGATAATGTTTCATTGCTGTGCATGCTCCTATTTATGGATTGACTCATCAGACCACACCCTATTCATGATGAGCAACTCCACATTCAGTCTGCACTGAGGCCCAGCAGCAAACCAAAACCTTTTTCTCAAATGAGGAGCAGTTTTCTGCATAGGATGACAAGACTGCCCTCTCAAATTCTAAGGTTCTTTACTGTGATTCAACTATTGCAACCTGCCAGAAGCTCTAACTAGTGTTTCTCTTTTCCACTAACATTTCAAGAATCACTAGATCTGCTGGATCATACAACCCCAGTTTTAAAGCATTTTGAATGGCGGCCTGAGCTGGCTGCAGAGCCTTCTCTTTGTCTAAGCCTCACTCAAAGCTTGCTTTTAGAGGGTTATTCAATAAATGAAGCAGAGTAAAACATTCAAATGAGAAATATATTGCCCCTACAGTTGAAGATAATTACTAGGCATTTTCTCCCCTCCTGTGTGTGTGTGTGTGTGTGTGTGTGTGTGTGTGTGTGTGTGTTAGGAGGGACCAGAGACAACAAGCCATCATTTGCATTAAAAGGAATATCCCAACATTATCCATCCTACTGAATCCCCAACACATTTTGGTAAGGTAAAAGTCCCCTCAATTTTTGTAGGATGTATTTCTCACCTTCTGGCACACAAACTTCAAATGAATATGTCTAGTGTTAGTTGCTATTTTCTGCTCACCAAGTCCAATCAGCATAACATCATCAATGAAAAGGATCCATACAAGGTCTTCTGGAAGGGAAAAATGATCAAGGTCTCTGCAGACTAAATGATCACAATGGGCTGTAGAGTTTATATCCCATTGGGACATAGTGAACATATACTGTTGGTCTTGCCACCTTAAGAAACAAACAAACAACAACAACCAAAAAAAAAAAAAATACAGCATCTTGTGGGATTTACCAAGAGATAAAAAGAAGAAAAGAAAAGCATTTGCAAGATGAATAGTTCTATGTCAGTAACTGGGGATGTGTTGTCCAAACAACAAATTCCACATCTGGAACAGAAGCTGCACTTAGAGTCACCTGAGTAAATTCACAATAATTCACTGTCTTTCTCCAAGATTAATTTCTTTTCTGCACGGGCCTAATAGGCAAGTTAAATAGGTGAGTTGGAAATATTGTGGGAATAGAATCATCACCCCTGCATTTTCAAGTCTTTGATGCATTAGTTTCTATAATCCATTCAGGAATGTGGTGTTGCTTTTCATATACTTTTTTTTTTTGGCAGAGATAATTCTAGGAGTTCCCACACAACATTTCCCACCATTATAGCTTTCTCTATAGGTCTGGGAACAAAAGTGGTGATTCTGCCAGTTGCTGAGTATGTTTATTTCAATGACGCATTCTGAAACTGGGAAAATAGTCATGTGATGGGTTTGGGGACCTAAATCTAAAACTCTATTAATCACCTGACTTTCATAAGCCTTTATTCTGAATATTGAATCACAGTAATGTCTCCAGGAATTAGTTATCAGTTCAGAACTAGTGTTCAGTAATCAATGAGAAGTCTGTTTATTTCAATTTCCCAAAGCACAGTCACTCCACTCAATGGCTGTGGGTTCCTTTGGAGAGGCTGGGAGAGACTACCACTCTAAATTTGTTCTGAGGACTCAAATCACTCTTTTATCCCTAGATCTATAATTCTTATCAAGCAAATTAGTGAAGAATTCAGTATAATGTTTATCTATTTCCTAGGAACAGTATCATCAAACAACAATTGCTGCAGGTCTCTCTAGGGGCAGCCGATTCTGATTACTGCTTTGGCTCTGATGTCTATTATGGTGACAGCACCCACTACAACTTTGGTGATTAAGTGCCACCATTTGATGCTAACACCCTGGGATTCTATTATTCCCATTATAGTTGGGGATTTTAGTTCAGTGGGAACCCAGCAGTTCTCACTGTAACTTCCCACTTGCAAAGAAAATTAGAGACAGAATTCTTCAAAAACTTTGGGAGCTTCTCTCATAAATTTAATACTGACTGCCTCAGTGAAAAGTTATCCTGGGGACTCCTCCAAAGAGGAGCAAGCCTTCATTGATAAATCCATTTTAACATTTCTAAGCCTTTGGTTACATTTTTCTATAGAAAATGAAGGTAATTTTAATTTTTTCACTTAGAGTTGACCATTTTCTTTGTGTTGCTAGAAATGGATACCTGAAGCTGAGGCTGGGTAATTTATAAAGAAAATAGGCTTATTTGGCTCAAAGTACTGCAGGCTGTACAAGAAGCACGGTGACAGCATCTGCTTTGGGTGAGGGTTTCTGGAAGCTTCCCCTCATGGTGGAAGGTGAAAGCGTGGTGGCATCACAGGACTGTATGGTGATAAAGGAAGCAAAAGAGAGAGGAGGAAGGTGGCAAGCAATTTTCAACAACCAGCTCTGGTGGGGGTGGGGACACTTGCAGGAGTTAATAGTGCAAAAACTCGCTCATTACCTCTAGGATGGCACCAAGCCATTCATGAGGAATTCACCACCATGACTTAAATTCTTTACTTTAGGTCCCACCTCCAATATTGGAAATCAAATTTTAAACTCAGATAAGGAAGGGAACAAATGTCCAAACAATATCATTCACATTGTGCCCATGTTACAGACAACAAACCAAAGAGTAAGAGCCCTGTTAATCCTCCAAGTTACAAAATTTATTAATATGGGTCCCTTAGTAGGAACCCATATTAATAAATTCAAGTTGAATCTATTTTATATTCCTTCCATTTTAATCCCCTATTCTTAAAATCTACTTCTAGATATGTTCTCCAGATTCTGTCTGTATAATTTGGCAAAATCATGTAATTCTATAAGTGTGTAGTGTACCTCATTCTTTGGAGACTGCCTAGACTTGAATGTAGTTAAAGGTCTCAAAGCAAAGAGGTGTGATGGGGCGTGATATGATTTGGTTCTCTGTCCCCATCCAAATCTCATCTCAAATGGAATCCCCATGTGTCTAGAGAGGGAACTGGTGGGAGGTGATTGCATCATGGGGGTGGATATTCCTCCCACCATCTTCTTATAGGGAGTGAATTCTCATGAGATCTGGTGGTTTTTAAGTGTGGCACTTTCCCCTTTGCTCGCTCTCTGTCTCCTGTCACCATGTAAGATGTGACTTGTTTTTCATTCACCTTCCACCATAATTGTAAATTTCCTGAGGCTTCCCCAGCCATGTGGAAATGTGAGTCAATTAAACCTCTTTTCTTTATAAATCGCCCAGTCTCAGGTAGTTATTTATAACAGTTTGAAAACAGACTAACACAGGATGGGTGCTGAGAAGAATTAGCAGTGCCTTCTAAAACAACTACATCAGAAAAGGCCATTACAGATTTATCAGGCAATCAAGAACTAACTTTCTCTGGCAAGAGTGGAGCGGTGGCATCTACAGGCAAAGAAGTCTGATCAGAATATAAAGGTGCAATAACCCAGGCTCATTAGGATCTGCCCCTATGTTTCAATTACAATTTGTAATATCCTACTCTACTCCTTCTCAATCAATACGCTCGTTTTAACAGAAGACACCCTGCCATGCTGAAAATAGAAATTAAATTGTGATTCAGCTGCTAGAGAATTAGATTCTAGGTTTAGTTTTTAGGTATCTTAGCCCTCTGGTTATAGGATATGAGTTTCTGTCAGGGCAGAAATAGCTTCTGTGTCATAGATGTGGGGGTTGAGTTGGGAATTTTAGTCCCCGAGCTTCTTGTTTTCTTTCTCAACTTTGTCCAGCTCAATTGGGAACAACCAGTCATTCTGGATGTGATGACTCATGTCTGTAATCCTAGCATTTTGAGAGGCTGAGGCAGGCTGATCACTTAAGCCCAGGATTTCAGGACCAAGACCAGCTTGGGCAACATGGTAAAACTCTGTCTCAATAAAAATATAAACAATTATCCAGGTATGATATTGCATGCCTACAGTCCCAGCTACTTAGGGGGGCTGAGGTGGGAGGATTTCTTAAGTCTAGGAGTTGACCCTGGGAGATGGAGGCTGCAGTGAGTTGTGATTGCACCACTGCACTTCAGACTTCCAACCTGGGTGACAGAGTAAGACCTTGTCCGAAAAAAAAAAAAAAAAAAAAAAAAG
>CAUYLG010007885.1:0-19413 GCA_963573385.1 Cacajao melanocephalus | reverse complement strand
TTGCATAGGTACATACATGACAATGTGGTTTGCTGCCTCCATCCCCCTGTCACCTCTATCTGACATTTCTCCCCATGTTATCCCTCCCAAACCTCCCTACCCATTGTTGTCCCTCTCCTATTCCACCCTCAACAGACCCCAGTGTGTGATGCTCCCCTCCCTGTGTCCATGTGTTCTCATTGTTCAACACCCGCCTAAGAGTGAGAACATGTGGTGTTTGATTTTCTGTTTTTGTGTCAGTTCGCTGAGGATGATGGTTTCCAGATTCATCCATGTTCCTACAAGGGACACGAACTCATTGTTTTTTATGGCTGCATAGTATTCCATGGTGTATATGTACCATATTTTCCTTGTCCAGTCTATCATTGACGGGCATTTGGGTTGGTTCCAGGTCTTTGCTATTGTAAACAATGCCACAATGAACATATGTGTGCATGTGTCTTTATAATAGAACGATTTATAATCCTTTGGATATATAACCAATAATGGGATTGCTGGGTCAAATGGAATTTCTATTTTTAGGTCCTTGAGGAATTGCCACACTGTCTTCCACAGTGGTTGAACTAATTTACATTCCAACCGACAGTGTAAAAGTGTTCCTATTTCTCCACATTCTCTCCAGCATCTGTCTCCAGATTTTTTAGTGATCACCATTCTGACTGGAGTGAGATGGTATTTCAATGTACTTTTGATTTGCATTTCTCTAATGACCAGTGATCATGAGCATTTTTTCATATGTTTGTTGGTCTTATATATGTCTTCTTTTGAAAAGTGTCTGTTCATATCTGTCACCCACTTTTGAATGGGTTTTTTTTTTCTTGTAAATCTGTTTAGGTTCTTTGTAGATCATGGATATTAGCCGTTTGTCAGATGGGTAGATTGCAAAATTTTTTTCCCATTCTGTTGGCTGCTGGTTCACTCTAATGATTGTTTCTTTTGCTGTGCAGAAGCTCTGGAGTTTAATTAGGTCCCATTTGTCTATTTCGGCTTTTATTGCCAATGCTTTTGGTGTTTTAGTCATGAAGTCCTTGCCTATGCCTATGTCCTGAACAGTTTTGCCTAGGTTTTCTTCTAGGGTTTTTATGGTGTTAGGTCTTATGTTTAAGTCTTTAATCCATCTGGAGTTAATTTTAGTATAAGATGTCAGGAAAATGTCCAGTTTCTGCTTTCTGAATATGGCTAGCCAGTTTTCCCAATACCATTTATTAAACAGGGAATTCTTTCCCCATTGCTTATTTTTGTCTAGTTTGTCAAAGATCAGATGGTTGTAGTTGCCTTCGAGGCCTCTGTTCTGTTCCATTGGTCTATATCTCTGTTTTGGTACCATACCATGCTGTTTTGATTACTGTAGACTTATAGTATAGTTTGAATTCAGGTAGCGTGATGCCTCCAGCTGTGTTCTTTTTGCTTAGGATTGTCTTGGCTATGTGGGCTCTCTTTTGGTTCCTTATAAAGTTTAAGGTGGTTTTTTCCAGTTCATGAAGAAGGTCATAGGTAGCTTGATGGGGATAACATTGAATTTATAAGTTACTTTGGGCAGTATGACCATTTTCACAATATTGATTCTTCCTAACCATGAGCATGGAATGTTTTTCCATCTGTTTCTGTCCTCTCTTATTTCCTTGAGCAGTGGTTTGTAGTTCTCCTTAAGAGATCCTTTACATCCTTTGTTATTTATATTCCTAGGTATTTTATTCTCTTTGTAGCAATTGTGAATGGCAGTTCATTCTTGATTTGGCTCTCTTTAAGTCTGTTATTGGCGTATAGGAATACTTGTGATTTCTACACATTGATTTGGTATCCTGGGACTTTGCTGAAGTTGCTTATCAGTTTAAGGAGATTTTGGGCTGAGATGATGTGGTCTTCTAAATATGCAATCATGTGGTCTGCAAATAGAGACAATTTGACTTCCTCCTTTTCTAATTGAATACCCTTTGTTTCTTTTTCTTGCCTGATTGCTCCGGTTAGAACCTCTGATACTGTATTGAATAGGAGTAGTGAGAAAGGGCATTCTTGTGTAGTGCCAGATTTCAAAGGGAATGCTTCCAGTTTTTACCCATTCAGTATGATATTGGCTGTGGGTTTGTCGAAAATAGCTTTTATTATTTTGAGATACGTTCCATTGATACCTAGGTTATTGAAAGTTTTTAGCATAAAGGGCTGTTGAATTTTGTCAATGGCCTTCTCTGCATCTATTGAGATAATTGTGTAGTTTTTGTCTTTGGTTCTGTTTATGTGGTGGATTACATTTATAGACTTGCATATGTTGAACCAGCCTTGCACACCCGGGATGAAGCCTACTTGATTGTGATGGATAGGCTTTTTGACGTGCTGTTGCAATTGGTTTGCCAGTATTTTATTGAAGATTTTTGCATGTATGTTAATCATGGATATTGGCCTGAAATTTTCTTTTCTTGTTGAGTCTCTGCTGGGTTTTGATATCAGGATGATGCTGATCTCATAAGATGATTTGGGAAGGATTCCCTCTTTTCGGATTGTTTGGAATAGTTTCAGAAGGAGTGATACCAGCTACTTTTTGTATGTCTGGTAGAATTTGGCTGTGAACCCATCTGGACCTGGGCTTTTTTTGGTTGGTAGGCTATTAGTTACCGCCTCAACTTCAGCCCTTGTTATTGGTCTATTCAGGGTTTTGACTTCTTCCTGGTTTAGGCTTGGGAGGGTGCAAGTGTCCAGGAATTTATACATTTCTTCCAGGTTTACTGGTTTATGTGCATAGAGTTGTTTGCAGTAATCTCTGATGGTGGTTTGTATTTCTGTGGAATCAGTGGTGATATCCCCTTTATCATTTTATATTGCATCTATTTGATTTTCTCTCTTTTCTTTTTTGTTAGTCTGGCTAGTGGTCTATTTTGTCAATCTTTTCAAAAAACCAGCTCCTGGATTTATTGAATTTTTGAAGGGTTTTTTTTGTGTCTCTATCTCCTTCAGTTCTGCTCTGATCTTAGTTATTTGTTGTCTTCTGCTAGCTTTTGAGTTTTTTTGATCTTGCTTCTCTAGCTCTTTCAATTTTGATGATAGGGTATCGATTTTAGATCTTTCCTTGCTTCTCCTGTGGGCATTTATTACTGTAAAATTTCCTCTAGACACTACTTTAAATCTGTCCCAGCGATTCTGGTATGTTGTGTCTTCATTCTCGCTGATTTTGAGGAACATCTTTATTTCTGCCTTCATTTCATTGTTTATCCAGTCAACATTCAAGAGCCAGTTGTTCAGTTTCCATGAAGCTGTGCAGTTCTGAGTGAGTTTCTTAATCCTAAGTTCTAATTTGATTGCACTGTGGTCTGATAGACTGTTATGATTTCTGTTCTTTTGCATATGCTGAGGAGTGATTTACTTCCAATTATGTGGTCAATTTTAGAGTAGGTGTGATGTGGTACTGAGAAGAATGTATATTCTGTGGATTTGGGGTGGAGAGTTCTGTAGATGTCTATTAGGTTTGCTTGGTCCAGATCTGAGTTCCAGTCCTGGATATCCTTGTTAATTTTCTGTCTTATTGATCTAATATTGACAGTGGAGTGTTAAAGTCTCCCACTATTATTGAGTGGGAGTCTAAGTCTCTTTGTAGGTCATTAAGAACTTGCTTTATGTATCTGGGTCCTCCTGTATTGGGTGCGTGTATATTTAGGATAGTTAGCTCTTCTTGTTGCATTGATTCTTTCACCATTATGTAATGCCCATCTTTGTCTCTTTTGATATTTGTTGGTTTAAAGTCTATTTTACCAGAGACTAGGATTGCAACTCCTGCTTTTGTTTCCCTTTCCATTTGCTTGGTAAATCTTCCTCCATTCCTTTATTTTGAGCCTATGTGTGTCCTTGCATGTGAAATGGGTTTCCTGAATACAGCACACTGATGGGTTTTGACTTTTTATCCGATTTGCCAGTCTGTGTCTTTTGATTGGTGCATTTGGCCCATTTACATTTAAGGTTAATATTGTTATGTGTGAATTTGATCCTGACATTTTGATGCTAGCTGGTTGTTTTTCCCATTAGTTGATGCAGTTTCTTCATTGTATTGATGGTCTTTACCATTTGGGACATTTTTGGAGTGGCTGGTACTGGTTGTTCCTTTCTGTTTAGTGCTTCTTTCAGGATCTCTTGTAAGGCAGGCTTGGTGGTGATGAAATCTCTCAGCAATTGCTTGTTTGTAAAGGATTTTATTTCTCCTTCGCTTAGTTTGGCTGGATATGAAATTCTAGGTTGAAAGTTCTTTTCTTTAAGTATGTTGAATATTGGCCCCCACTCTCTTCTTGCTTGTAGGGTTTCTGCTGAGAGATCTGCTGTGAGTCTGATGGGCTTCCCTTTGTGGATAACCTGACCTTTCTCTCTGACTGCCATTAGGATTTTTTCCTTCATTTTAACCCTGGTGAATCTGACGATTATGTGCCTTGGGGTTGCTGTTCTTGAGGAATGTCTTTGTGGTGTTCTCTGTATTTCCTGGACTTGAATGTTGGCCCGCTTTGCTAGGTTGGGGAAGTTCTCCTGGTTAATATCCTGAAGGGTATTTTCCAGCTTGGATTCATTCTCTCTGTCACATTCAGGTACACTTATCAAAGGTAGATTAGGTCTTTTCACATAATCCCATATTTCTTCTTTGTTCATTTCTTTTCACTCTTTTTTCTCTAATCTTGCCTCTTCATTTTATTTCATTGAGTTGATCTTCAATCTCTGATATCCTTTCTTCTGCTTGGTCGATTTGGCTATTGAAACTTGTATTTGCTTCATGAAGTTCTCATGTTGTGTTTTTCAAATCTATCAGGTTATTTATATTCTTCTCTAAGCTGTTTATTCTCATTAGTATTTTGTCCAACTGTTTTTAAAAGTTCTTAGTTTCTTTGCATTGGTTTAGAACATGTTCTTTTAGCTCAGAGAAGTTTGTCATTACCCACCCTCTGAAGCCTGTTTCTGTTAATTCATCAGACTCATTCTCCATCCAGCCTTGTTCCCTTGCTGGTGAGGAGTTGTGATCCCTTGGAAAAGGAGAGGTATTCTGGTTTTCAGTGTTTTCATCCTTTTTGCACTGGTTTCTTCCCATCTTTGTGGATTTATCTACCTGTGGTCTTTGTAGTTGGTGATTTTCGGATGGGGTCTCTGAGTGGACATCATTTTTGTTGGTGTTGAAGTTATTTCTTTCTGTTTTTTTTGTTTTGTTTTGTTTTTTTTTTTTTTAGTTTTCCTTCCAACAGGCCCCTCTGCTTTAGGACTGCTGGATCTCCAGACCCTGCTTTCCTGGGGATCTCCTGTGGCAGCTGCAGAACAGTAAGGGTTGCTGCCAGTTTCTTTTTCTGTTATCTTCATCCCAGAAGGATATCCACCAGATGTCAGTCTGTGCTCTCCTTTATGAGGTGACTCTTTGGATATACGGGGTTCAGGGAGCTGTTTGAGGAGACAGTCTGTCCCTTATAGGAGCTCAAGTGCTGAGCTGGGAGATCCGTTGTTCCATTCAGAGCTGCTTGGCAGGTACGTTTAAGTCTGCTTCAGCAAAATGCATAACCATCTTTTTGCCAAGGTGCTCTGTCCTCGGAAGGTGGGGCTTTATTTATAAGTTCCTGACGTGCTGCTGCCTTTTTTCAGAGATGCCCTGCCCAGCAAGGAGGTATCCTAGTCATAGTCTGCCAGCAGAAGCATTGCTGAGCTGCCATGGGCTCTGCCCAGCTGCTGTGTGAACTTCCTTGCAGTTTTGCTTATAGAGGTATAGTTAGAACTGCCTCAGTAATGGCGGACTGCCTCAGTAATGGCGGACTGCCTGAGTAATCGTGGACTGCCTCGGTAATGATAGACTGCCTCAGTAATGGTGGACTGCCTAGGTAGTGGTGGACTGCCTCTGTAATGGCGAACGCCCTTCCCCGACAGCGTTGGACCCTCCTGGGTCCAGCTGAGTTTGCTGCAAAATCTCTAACCAGAGCATTTCAGATTGCTGGTCTTTGTGGGAGTGGGGACTGCCAAGCAAGATCACCTGGCTCCCTGTTTCAGCCACCTTTTTCTCAGTTGAATGGGCGGCTCTGTCTCCCAGGCATTCCAGGCGCCAGTTGAAACAGCTGCAAAGATTTGTCTGAGTTTTTTTGCAGAGACCCACTGCACTGGCTGAAACAGCCATGCTAGAAACTCATGGCATTTTTCAGCCCGGGAATCTCCTGGTCTGTGGGCAGTAAAAACTTGTTTGGAAATGTGGATCACTCACCCTCTTCGTTATTCTCACTGGGAACTGTACTCCACAGCTGTTCCTATTCAGCCATCTTGGATCTCCCCCATTAAATGTCTTTAGTTAAGGAAAATGTGCCATATTTTTTCCAATTAAGTAGAACAAACATAGTTTTTCATTCAATACATTTTCACTTAATGTCAGCATTTTCCAGAGAAAGTAAAAGCCATTGAGTGAAGGTTAGGTACACGTGAGTAATTAAGACAATTTTTGGTCTCAAGTGCTGATATTCAGTAGAGGAAAGAGTCATGCAGGGAATAATAACCACATAATAAAAGTGAGTAGAATAATTTCAGTAGTTGACAAATTGTGTAAAAACCAGGCATTGGTATGTGGTATCTGGAGGCTGAGGCCATTTCTTTGTGCTGATCAGGGAAGGCCCCAGGGTCATACTGAAGATGCATCTGAATGGTGAGGAGGCAGCCAAGTGACCACAGAAACAGAAAAGACCAAGGGATCATGATGGGAAAGGCAGGGACTGGGAAATTTTAGACAAAACCCTGTGCGTTGAAAAAGCCAACAAGTGCTAAATAATCAGATGCCTTCCATGATGTTTATTCCTGTAAAGATAGAATTTACTATAATATCTTTCTTTTAACACCTTGGCCTGGGTCATACTCATGGCATAGAATGTTCCCTGGCTCAGAAGCTGGAAGCCCAGGTCTTTCCCTTGTTACTAGTTTGCAGGCTCCCCAAAGCTCTTCCCTGCTACTCAAACCCTTATCACTGGGTCTGTTGCTGTCTTTGAGTTGGGATCACCTTAGGCAGGGCAGCACTGGACACTGGACATGGGACTCTGGCTCTCTGGGTTCTGGTTCCCTGGCTTCAGCTCTGGGAACCAGAACCCAGAGAGCCAGAAGTCATATGAACCCTCCATGTGACAGGGTCCATATGTCCCATGGGACTGATCACCTCCCACTTGATCAGCCAGCAGGCCCTGCTGGGAAGCCTATGGAGAGGGACATCATCAACTGGGGGAGGTCTGTGTTTTTTTTCCACCTCAGATTCTTTCGGCAACTATGTGGGCCCCAGTCTCCAGCTTCCCAATCAGTGTCTCCAAGAGAGATAGTTTCCATCACCAGCCTGGAAACAGCAGAATCCAGGGAAGATTCCTGAGATCCACCTATGTGCTCTGTCTACCTTGGCCATGGTCCACCCCAGGTTGGTACAGTGGTCCTGGGTCACAGCTTTGCTTAACAGTTAGAAGCTAGGGTGTCCTGATGACACCACTGGTTATTACTGTCTAAAACTGTGCTGTTTCACATGGTAAACACTAGCAATGCATAGCCACAAACATGTAAATTAGAAATACTTAAAATTAAAATGTAAATCAGAAACCCTTAAAATTTAAAAATGTAGCTTCTCAGTTACATCATCAGGTACATTTCAAGTGCTCAGTAGCCACATATGATTAATGACTAGCCTATTGCTCTTCATTAATGTAGACATTTTCATCATCTTAGGAAATAATTTTGTTTAGCACAAACCTAAATGATGACATCTGATTACTCACAGTGCTAAAGCCAAGAGCACAAACCTCAGCAGTTGCTCTTTTAGAAGGTCAGGTGTCCCCAGATGCTTCCTCAGCTTGGAAAGCTACTGTGGTTCTCAGAGCTGCTCTGAAAGGGTTTCTGGGAAGGTAGGAATGAGGCTGTGTTAACATCCAAACCAGGAGCCTGCAGTCTCACCCAAGCCCCTGCCATTGTGTCCTACAGGGTCTTACACAGTGCACCCTTTTTTTTCCAAAACCACACCTTTGGTGTCTCACATGGATCGCAGAATCTAGCCACCCTAATTGCTTTGAGATAAATATTGTTCCGGCATATCCTTTGTCCTCAACTAGTAACTAGTTTATTAAGGGGAGGGACCATTTAGTGTTTTCTATAAAATCTGGCCTACTGACAGATATAATCGGATCAACTCCATGAGTACCCACGGAAAGATTCATTCATAGTCAACACTCATTGGACCCTAGCATCTAAAATCCTGTAAGATGCTCTGTTAGAAACCACCATTAGATGGCAGGCAAACACCATAGTAGACAAAAGATAGAAGTAATGAGGAAGTAAAAGTGGTAGTATCTCATTATCAACAGCGAGCCCCTGAGGCTGGGCTGGGGTCTCCTGGGTGACATGGATCACATGGGAAGAGCTGCCAGTGTGCTTAGCGGTGGGAAAATCCCCAGTGCTCTGAGAGAAGAAGCCTGATCTTGCCCCTCGCCACTGCCTTGGCTGTGTCGCCAAAGCCCACCTGTTGTGGACTGAACTATGTTTCACAAATTCCTATTTGGAATCTTTTACCTCCAATACGGCTGTATATGGAGAGAGGGTCTGAAGGAAGTAATTAGGGTTAAAGAGGTGATCAGGGCAGAATCCTGATACCACAGGATTAGCATCCTTATAAAAAGAGACCCCATAGAGCTCTCTCCCACCCCCCTGCCCTCCCTGCATGCCCTGAGGGACAGTCATGTGGGGCATGGCCAAAAGGTGGCATCTGCAAAGAGATGCCTCATCAGAGAGAGTCCTCATCAGAAAGAAAACCTTTCTGGAGATTGATCTTGGACTTTCTAGGCTCCTAACCTATTAGAAATAAATTCCTGCGGTTTAAGCCATGCAGCCACATCCAGTCCCAGATGACTCATCCACCCTCCCCACCCTCACTGAGCAGAATCAGCTTCAGGAGCTGCCTCATGGCTGTGCGGCACACCTTTGCTCCTCTTCCTGCTGCTGTTCTGACTTTCTGGTGAGGAGGGAGGACTCCGGCTTCATCCTCAGTTTGCGTTAAGCAGAGATATTTACTTGTTGTCAGCCTGTTTGGTTTTCTGATTAAAATTTAATCAAACTGAATGAACTACTTCTTTGGGATTAGTATTTGGGAATGTTCATGTTTGCTCCCCACTTAGATGCCAGTGGCCACATTGTGTGGACCATGTCTCCAGCCTCTATCCTTGTGTCCCAGGTGATAGGGTCACAGCAGGGCTGACCAGAATATGAACAGCATCCTAGCCCTGCCCAGCTCCAGCAGAACCTAGACCTGGTTCTGAGCTCCTGCTGGCTCCTGCTGGCTCCTGCTGCCTCCTGGAGACCATGCCTGCCTGGTCAAGGGTCATGGGCTTGGACAGATGTCACTTTAGCCATCAGCATCCGGGCTGCCTTCAGGGGCATTTGCCCCCTTCTGTCACCACTGGGGCACAAACCTCGCCCCAGTTGTTGCTCTGCCTGGGGTGCTGCTAAAGGTCTGGGACCTTCTCAGTGGAGCAGAATGGAAGGCAGCTCTGAAATCGCAAACTCCCTTCTCTTCCCACCTGCTTCCCGCTTTCTGTATGGGCACCTCCAGTGTGTCTGGTGAGCATCACAGAGCAGAGAATGTCAGTGTGTTTTCTCCCACATCCTACTCTGAATTTATGAGGCCAATTTATCCTCACCTCACACATGAGCTGCCCTCATCTTCAAGGAATGCGATCCTTGTTTCTCTCACATAGCACAGTGTTGACACCCTAGTTTTGACTTCACTCCATAAATCCTTTGGGAAAGATCATGGTCAGAAAGTCATGGTCTTTGAATAACAGACAAAAAGTAAATATTCAGAAGCTTGTGCATGGGGGAGAAATGGCCCATTGTGAACAGAGTCCCAGCAGCTGCACAAGCCATGGAGGCTCAGCAGAGAGATCCCATATGGCTTCAGTCAGAGAGGAGGCTGTCAAGGATCTGTGGAGTGCTTTTGTCTTGTGATCACACCTGTAAGTCTGTCTTATAAGACACACGTGGCCTAATTCTATGAGCCACATGTGCTGCTCTTTCCCACAGGGGACCACAAAGTATGAAATGCCCAAGCTGAGCTCTGGGCACAAAACATCTCTGTACCAGGAACCGAGGCCCACTCCCTGCTTTGTCTGCATCTGCTGCTTTGTGTTCCCCAGAACCCCCTTGGGTCCCTCAGCATCCTCAGCAATCTATGAGTCAGTGCTTGGCCTAGCAAGGAAATGAGGGGGGTCCTAAGCCTCCTGACCCTTGGACTCTGTAGTGGGGAAGGGAACATGGGGTGGTACAGCATTGCTGGTTTTTCACATTCATACTCAACTTATGGAAGTTTAAAACCATACCTTATAACAATAATTAATATTATATTTATTTACATGAAATGTCCATATTATATTTATTTTATATGCATAATGTATACAAATGTATTAATAATGATTTACATCTGAAATATCATAGATATATATTTAATTTGTAAAGTTTTTTACAAATAGATATATACATATACAAATAATTTATGATTATTTTTTCAGCATGTGCTTATTTTCCTTCTAACTATAACAGAATCTGGCTGAGTAAAGGCTCTGGAGACATTTGATGACCCTCTCTCTTTGGCACTAGAAGGACCTTGCTACTCATGACTAGTGAGGACAGAACTGAGGAAAGCTGGCCTAGGAGCCCAGGCCTTGCCTTAAGTCTTTGGTCCCTCAGCCTTTTACCCCCAGAGGTTGCATTTGGAGGGTTTACAAAGAAATAGTATGCAACCATAAAAAATGATGAGTTCGTGTCCTTTGTAGGGACATGGATGAACCTGGAAGCCATCATTCTCAGCAAACTGACACAAGAACAGAAAATCAGACACTGCATGTTCTCACTCATAGGTGGGTGTTGAACAATGAGACACAGGGAGGGGAGCATCACACTCTGGGGTCTGTGGGGGGGAACTAGGAGAGGGACAGTAGGGGGTGGGAAGTTGGGGAGGGATAAGATGGGGAGAAATGCCAGATATAGGTGATGGGGAGGAAGGCAGCAAACCACATTGCCATGTATGTACCTATGCAACAATCTTGCATGTTCTTCACATGTACCCCAGAAACTAAAACTCAATTAAAAAAAAAAATATATATATATATATAAACATATGTATATTTAAAAAAAAAGAAAAAAAAAACTTCTAGGCAGTTAGTGCTGGATTCTGGGGAGGGTAGCTGAAAGGTGGGTCTGGATTTCCAGCATGGAGGAGGCCAGAACGAGTCCTAGGAAAGACTCTAGTATGCGACGAAAGGGCTTAAAACTCAGACTTGTCGCCACAGCCTTAGGAACCCAAGAGTGGACACTAACATAAATGGGCTCAGGGAAGACCCAGACTAAAGGTGTTATCGTCAACTGTAATCTTATCTTTCAAACGCTGCACAAAAATATTGGTGGGAGATTTTTTGGTGGAAATAATGTACATGGAACCCCACTGCCTACAGTGAGATACCCATTAATTATAGAATTACTATTGAAGAATTTGATTTTAAATAACATCTGGCTAGTAACATATTACATAGCCTCTTAATTCTATGATACTCAAGGGTGCATAAAATGAAAAGGAACTGAGTGTGTGTGTGTATATATATATAAAATACATTATATATATATACAAAATACATTATATATATACAAAATACATTATATATATATAATGTATTTGTATTACACAAACACACACACACGCACACACACACACATTTCACAGTGAATCATCTTGTTCAACCCTCAGGAGACTCCATGGTGTACACATTGCTCCATTGCACAGCTAAAAAAAAACAATTATCAGAGCTCATGGGTGGTTTGCCCAAAGTCACACGGTCAGCATGGGCTGGTCTGGGTTTTGGATCTGCATCTATCCAACCTTAGTGTGTTCCTTCCTTGTGACCACTTTCATCTCATAGAAGAGCCCATGGCCTGTTAAAGGGGAGAAGAAATCATAAGAACAGTGTGGAATCCATAGCCCCCTGCTGCCTCTGACTCATGCCGTGCTGACCTTAATCTTAAACTAGCTTTATCTGTAGTTTTCTCATCAAAACACAACTGTCTCTGAGCCTTTACAAATTGCAAATGACTTCATTTTAGATTTGGGAGCAGGGAGACATCTTGATTCCCTCGACCTCCAAAATGCCTCTTTCCCTTTTGATCTGCCTGTCTCAGGTCTTCCCTCTCAAATTGTGTCATGCAAATTTAATTTGCCCTCCGAATATGGAAACAAACAAACAATCCCTGCCTTTCTCATCTACTGTGAGAACTGACCACTAGGCTCTCAGATACACATATTGTACAAGACCTAATCAAGAAATTTGACCCCAGACATTTTCTACCTTAGAAGAATTCTGGTGCTACCTCCCCTTACATGTCGACTCTTCTCAAAAGTGACAACAGATGGCAGCAAGGTGGAAATATTTTAGAGAACAGAGATCAACCATGCACTCAGAAAAACAGAAGACATCTCTTCCTCTTGCATTAGTTTTCTCTTGCCGATATAACAAATTACCACAACCACACTGGATTGAAGCAACACAAATGTAGTATCCTATAGTTCTAAAGGTCAGAAGTCTCACTGAGCTAAAATCGAGGAGTCAGTAAGGCTCCATTCCTTCTGGAGATTCCAAGGGAAGAGAATCTGATTTTCTGCTTTTCATCTTCAAGATGCCCTGACCTTGTCTGTTCTATAGCCTCATTGCCCATTACCCAAGCATCCCTCTTCGTAGTTCCAGCTGCTCTCTTGCTGTGACCCTACCTCCTTAGTATAGGATCTTGTCATTATGTTCTCTCATCCAGATAATCCAGAACCCTCTCCTGTCCTCACACTCCTTAATCTAATCACATTTGCTAAGTTTCTTTTGATACACAAGATAACATTCACAGGTTCCAGATATGAAGATATGAATGTTTTTGTGGTGAGGTAATATTTATTGTGTTAACAACACTTGTGATTTCCCACAACTCTTCTCTCTTAAAGTAGAATAAAAAAATCACAAGACTGATGAGGTAAGAGAGCTGGAAACAATTTGAGACTTGGAGACCCTCTGACTTAGGGCTTTTAGGGTGAGGAGTATTTATTCCACTGCCTCCAATGTGGAATTCGTGGTATGTAGCTTTGTGGAATTTTGTTTTGTTTTGTTTCTTGAGACAGGATCTCACTCTGTGGACCAGGCTAAAGTGCATTGGCCCAATCACGTCTCACTGAAGCCTCCAGCTCCTGAGCTCAAGCAGTCTTCTCACCTCAGCTTCCAGAGTAATGGAACTACAGCAACATGCCACGGAGTCTGAGTAATTTTTTGTATTTTTTTGTAGAGATGGAGTTTTGCTGCCACATTGCCAAGGCTGGTCTCGAACTTCTGGGCTCAAGCAATCTGCCCACCTAAGCTTCCCGAAGTGCTGAGATTATAGTCATGAGCCACCGCACCTGGCTATGTGTAGCTATTTTAAAGGCTCCTTTTGTTTTGTGAGTCAAAAGAAATCAACTGCTTAAATCGAATCTAAGATAGATTGGTAAAGGGAAATGAAGTGCTTCCTGGATTTTCTTGTGCACCAAGAAAGGAAAAAGGATAAGAATTTAGAGCAGAGACACCTTTTTCCAAGAGTAGAGACTTGTTCCCTATCTTGAATTGGGTTCACCAGCATGAAGGAATTAGCTACAGGCAGCCTATTTACACTGGGGAGGAGGAGAAAAGTAAAGCAGAAAATAGAAGATGGATGGTAAAAGTCACCCCAAAAAGCAATCTAACTTTTAAGATGACTGAAGCTCCATCCCATGTGAAAACATGGGGACAATGCCTCTAGGCTATTCCATCTGAGGAGAGAGAGCTGGGGTATACTTCTACTCCTGTTATCATCTATTGAGGTCTGTGTCTCTTAGTCTGTTTTGTCTTGGTATAATAGAATGCCTGAAACTGTAATTAATAAAGAACAGACAATTATTCTCTCACATTGGAGGATGAGAAGTCTAAGGTCAATACACCGTCCGATTAGGATTCAGTTTATCTACTTTCAAGATGGCATTATGAACCCTGAGTACTCTAGAAGGAAGGAAATCCATGATCAGAAGAGCAGAAAAGAGAGAGAGAACCCACACCCGTAAGTGGGAGAGAGCAGGGACTCACTCTTAAAAGGCTGCATGGAAATAATAGAACATCTTGAGTGTTTTCAAAGGGCATTCTAAGCACTTACCTATCCTTAATAAGTAAGTAAATAATATGATAAGCAAGGAAGTAATAGTAGCCTAAAACAATGGCCAAATAAGCTAGAATCACAGGATGGTTGGGTCCCCTATAGAAACTGAAGATGACATTTTGATGTATGTCTCTGAGTTGTTTTTTAGAAAACGAGACCCCTCCAGATGAATCTGCCACCACATGGACCTCACAAAAAGGGGAAATGGGGACTGAGCTCTGACCATGGTTCTTTGTTGTAAATTTCTTACTGAGGGGCCTGGTAAAAGTCGTATCTGTAAACCTGAGCTAGTGTTCTTTTATGCTGAACCCAAATGTTTAAACAAAGCTTTTCTTCCTTAACCAATTGCAAATTAGAAATCTTGTAATCCACCCTTGATTTGTAACCCCCTACTTCAAGATATCCTGCCCTTGTAGGCCAAAACCAATATGTGACCTCCATGTATTAATTTTCAATTTTACCTGTAATTTCTGCTTTCCTGAAATTTATCCCTGCCGTAAAAAACTCTTACCTGCAAGCCATCAGTGAGGTCAGGATTTGAGCCTCAAATTCTTTTTACCTGGTGCCCTGGAAAAAGAGAAAAAAAAATGTCATCCTTTCTCCTGCTGCAAACTCAATGTGAATATCTGATCTTACTGAGCTGAGTGAGTGGACTCCAGTTTGGTTCCATAACATAAGCCCTGTTAATAGCAGCATTTATTCATTCATAAGGGCAGAGTTCTCATGACTTAAACATTTCCCATAGGCCCCACCTCCCAATTCTGTTGCATTGAGGGTGAAGTTAACAACAGATGGATTTTGAGGGACACAGTAAACTTACAGCACTGTCCAAAGAGAAGCTCATTTGAGTCCCTGTAGTCTGCTATGAATACAGGCAGAGCCACCTTCTCCAGCTTCAGAAAGAGCAGTGAGGTGCATAGATGGCCGCTGCGAGCCAGCAGCAGTACAAGAAAAGGGAAGGACATAGGGTGTAGACAGATTGCAATCTTGATACATTTCCTTTTTAGTTTCCTTTCCAAAAATAGAATAATTCTACACTAACAGAAATGTTGTAAGTATAGCACAATGTACTTTCTTCCATTTGAGTGTATATTGTATTTTTTAAAAAATAATCTCTATACACCAGTAAAATACATTATTTCATCTAGTCGTCAGGAATATTTCAAATTCTGACATTAACTGAAAAACATTCTTTGTAACAAAACAGCTCCCAGGAAGAAACCCGTTATTTACACACAAATCTGTGTTGCTCCTGTCTGACCTGGAATCCTGAGGACACTGCCTTTGTGCTGAGTTACTGAGATGAGCCAGCCCTGCAGCTGTGCCCAGCCTGCCCCATCCCCTGCTGATTTGCATGTCCCAGAACACAGCCTCTTGCTCTGAAGACTTATTAATAGGCTGGCCACACCCTGTGCAGGAGTCAGTCCCAGTCAGGACACAGCATGGACATGAGGGCTCCTGCTCAGCTTCTGGGGCTCCTGCTGCTCTGGCTCCCAGGTGAGGAAGGAGAACACTAGGAATTTACTCAGCCAGTGTGCTCAATACTGGGCTGGATGTTTAGAGAGGGCCTCTTATAACATGATTGATTGTATGAATGTTTGTTCTTATGATTCCAATCTCAGGTGCCAGATGTGACATCCAGATGATCCAGTCTCCATCCTCCCTGTCTGCATCTGTAGGAGACAGAGTCACCGTCACTTGGTGGGCAAGTCAGGGTATTAGCAGCTGGTTAGTCTGGTATCAGCAGAAACCAGGGAAAGCCCCTAAGCTCCTGATCTATTCTGCATCCAGTTTGCAAAGCGGGGTCCCATCAAGGTTCAGTGGCAGTGGATCTGGGACAGATTACACTCTCACCATCAGCAGCGTGCAGCCTGAAGATTTTGCAACTTATTACTGTCAACAGTATTACAATACCCCTCCCACAGTGTTACAAACCCGAACATAAACCCCCAGGGAAGAAGATGTGTGAGGCTGGGCTGCCCCAGCTGCTCCTCCTGATGCCTCCATCAACTGAGAGTATTCCTCAGATGCGGCCTCACTCTGATGGTGTTGGTAGAGGGGGACATGAAGTCACCTCTGCACCCTAATTCTTTTCTCTTTCTCAGCCCCACTGCACAGACATAGCAATGCCTCTCCTGATTTCATAAAGACAGAGATCATTACACCTGAAGAGTCTAGTTGATGACTTCAGTTGGAATTCATATAACAGAGAAGAAGCCACTATAGATACTCTAAGCAGTCATTCTGGAAGAGCTATGACTAGATGTTTCAAAAATGAACCATAATCAAAAAAATGCTTTCCAAGTGCATATTAATTTAAATGCCATTAATGAGCAGGGGGATTTTAATAATGAGGATAATTCAACACATGGACTTCAGTCAGTCAGCTTTCCAGGCTTTCCCAGGGAGTCTTACTACAGAGGATTAGAGTCTAAACTCTGAAGTCTAAATAAAATGTAGAGATGAATCTCTAAATTTAATGTTTTGTTTGCAAAGGATTATTTGCTAAATGGAGCATACAGGAAGACTCAGTGCTTTTCAATATGTTGGAAGAACAAAGAGAAAGTTGGAGTTTTATGAAAAAAGGAAAATGTTACTTATTGCTCTTTGATAAAGTTCATTGGCATTCGTAAGTGTTGGGTGTTAGCAAGCTCAGACTGGTAAGCAGTGGTGGATAAAGTGAATCCTAGAATTATATCAAGTTATCTCAGAAGTTGTGATTTCAGGTTACAATAAACCAAAGCAGTGAAGCTTGCAGATAATTTTGTTATTGAATTGCCAGGGATGCAGTGTAGATCCTGCTGCTCACCACGAAGAAAACCAGTCACTAAGACAGCAAGTATTTATTACAAGGAACAGGTTTTAATCAGGTGCTGCAGCTGAGGAGATGAGACACCATTCTCAAATGTATCTCTCTGACCAACTAAAATTAGGGTTTTATATAGCAGGGAACAAGTGTGGGAAAACAGAAATTAGGGAGGAGTAAGGAAGATAATTTGGTCAAAAGGAAGCAAGAGGTCAGTTAGGCAATCATAATGGGTGAAGGGTCTGATGTCTCACTGACCTGATTCAGTGATATGTAAGTTTCAGCTCCTTGATTGTATCTGGGAGGCCTGATGGTTGGTTTCCTGAAAAAAGAACTCAGATAAGACAAATGTAACTATCTTGAGTTTTAAGACTAGGGGAGTCCATTTCTATATTTATTCAAAAAAACCATCAACATTGGTGCCATGGGATAAGAGGGCCTACTTCAATTGCATTCTAGAAACAATATTTTGCACTCTGAGTGCCTTTCCCTCTTGGTTTCCTGGCTCTGTTGTGTATGACAAGAATAACCCAATTCCTGTGATTAACTTTCACACTACAACCTTTCAAAGCCAAGGATATAGTAGTCAGGAACGTTGATATTAGAAGCAGAATTCTCTGATGCTCCCTCAGAAAACAGAATGGCATCTGCCCCGGTAGTATGGACTATCTAACCATGTGCTTCTCAGTTCTGTCTGGAAGCTTAGGGGTGGGGGTGCTGATGCTCTCAGGTTCCTACAGCATCTTTCCAGGTGTTTCTCCAGCCTTCACCTCTGTCTCTGTGTCTGTCTTGGGTATCAATGGAAAACACTGAGTCGTGCTTTTCTGACTTCCAAATCTCATGGGAGGACCTCTTATTTGACTACTCTATAGAACATCAGAGAGACAGAAAGAGATATTTACATAAGTTAAAATGATTTTTCCTCCAGTGAGACCATTTAAACAAAATTATATTTAAAGCTACATATTGAAAACACATCCAGCTTTATATTCTTGTTAATGCAAATTTACATTTGAAAATATTGTCAAGATTATAAAGATAAAAACATAATTATTTGTTCACAGAATTATCAGACATTTCTATAATTAAATGGAGTAAATATTTTCTTGGAAATTTGTACTCTCTGGAATAAAAGAATATATTTTAAATGTGTGAAGCTATGTTAGAAATTATTAAACTTAAATTCAACTGTAAGGTTAGGGATGTCATTGACCCCTGTGACCTGCAACGACAATCCTGTGTCATGTGTAGTCACAGCTGTTCAGCCTTGTTCTCAGACAATTGATATTATTGGCTGAAGGTGAGCTCAGTGCTCTGCAGAGGAGCCATTCAGCTGAGCCATTTCTGGATGGGCCAGAAGATTGTGAACATGAGAATCCATGAACATGAAAAGAAATGTTTACTGTTATCAGCCATCGAATTGTGTATTTAATTAGTTACCAATCATTAATGCATAAAAGCTGACTGATATTAAAAAAAATTCTTTTAAAGCTTATTGATACAGTATTTACACCTCTACCTATATATACAGACATGTATTTTTTCTTAAATTTGTAGTATAAATGTGAATAGAAACCAAATTATGAAGATAAGAGGAAATTAAGACAAAATTAAAACTACTATTTCAATAAAAAATGAAAATTTACCTTATTTTTGGAAAAATGTGTATATATGTATATAAGATACATCAAAGTTAGCATATATTTATTTGATTAAACGTTCACTACAAATATATATAGTATTCATATTTAAGTATGTTTATTCTGTTATGTATGTAATATATGCATGTTTATAAAATTATTATCTAAAATAAATACATTTAAACATTTTTTGTTACATTCCATTAAAAAATGATATTCTGGACCACGTATAGTTCATACTCTTGCTACAGAACATTTTTTTGTAGCCTGTATTTTTAAAACTCTGCCAAATGGTTTCCTTACTTAAAATATTTTTCCAACCCAGTAGAGCTCCAAGGGTAGGACTAGAGCAAATTTTCACGAATGTTGACTATTAACTATTGCATCCTATGAAAGTCTCCAATATATTCATGCCTACAATGATGATATGCCAAATAGAGTTCTCACAAAAATGGATGCTGGATGGAGTCACAACAGTGCCATTGTCAAGGAAGCCCTGGAAATGTAAATATCTTAACAGTGAGTAAACTTCAAGGGTCACAGCTGATGATCACATTGCAAAGAGAACAACAATTTAATAATATTGGCTGTTGGTCTTGACAGATCATCAGGCCTCAAAAGAAGTGCAAAAGGTTGATTGCAGACAAAGTCATTCTGGAAGAGCTATGACTAGATGTTTCAAAAATGAACCATAATAAAAAAAAATGCTTTCCAAGTGCACATTAATCTAAATGCCATTAATGAGCAGGGGGCTTTTAATAATGAAGATGATTC